>PVKA01023660.1:0-35333 GCA_004027165.1 Ctenomys sociabilis | reverse complement strand
GGATTACAGGTATGCGCCACCACGCCCGGCTGCTTTGGACTCTTAAGCTCTAGAAGTGAGAAATGCTGAGAGCCCTAATGGTTCTCTAGATAGTAGTAAAAAGTAAAAGTCTAAAGAGAGAATATATATATATATATATATATATATATATATATATATATATATATATATATATATATCAAAGGAACACAGGCACTCCACCAGGGCAGCAGACTGGCAGACTGGCACCATCTCTACCCCATCCTGTTGGCCCAGGATGATGGCCTCAGAGCACACATACAGTCTGCAGGACTCGGAGCCCACATGAATCAGACTTGCTGAACTGGCTGCCTGGGCCGCTGTGAACTGGCCCCCTTGCCTTCTCTTCAGCATACCTATAACAGGCCTCTGTTGGGGCCAGGCAAGGACAGGTTGGACCAGCGAAAGCCACAACTATCCTCCTCCTGCAGGCCTGTCCACGCTAGGGGACCTTCCAGGTTCTCCTCATTGGACAGCTCAGATCTGAAATGTCTTACTGCTTTCAGCTTCTCTCAGTGTCCTGACAGGGGACACATGCCATCTGGGCTGGTGTGATGATTAAAGGCACAGCGGAAGTCAAGTTCTCACGTGGCACAGAGGCAGGGCACTAAGCTCCTTCCAAGCTCCTTACCTGGCGAGGCACTTCTCCTCCGCGGCGCAGCGCAGGGAATACAGGTGGGCTCTCTGCACGTATGTGGATGCTTGTACATAATTGGGGTCCGGGACCAAGTCGGGGAGACCTGGAGGGGGTGAGTGGGAGAAGTGGGGAAAGCATGGGAAGCTCAGGCTTTCACTGCACTACCCAGGGACACTCGCCGATGCCCTTTGGTCTTCACCCTGCGGGGAGGAGTTTGGGGCTCAGGAGTGAGATCAGGGGAGCCAGGCGGCAGCAAGTCCTTGGGGCAGGGGCTGCCAAGACAGGGTGGAGCTTGGAGAGCTGGAAAGGGTAGGGTATTATTGGCGGGTGATGGTGGGGCATGAATGAAGGCCGGGAGGCAAGAAAGCAATCTCCTGAGGGTCACTTGCTGCCAGTTCTGGCAGCCTTCTTCATGAACTACCAGGACAGAGGACAGCCCCAGGTTTCTGGATCAGAGTGGGGGGAGGCCCAGGGGCAGTGCTAGATGGAGGCCAGCGGGCAGAAGGAGAGAGGCTGAGAGGAGAGCACTTCTCCAAAGGAGGCTCCTACTGATGCTTCCTCCTGGTGTAGCTCCTCTTCTCCATCTCCCCATCACCTCACCACTTCTGGCTATCACCCCAGGATCTGCCTACCCCCTTGTGTCTGCAGCCTCAGATGTCCAACTGAGAGAGAACCTAGCTCCTTGCTCCACAGAGCCCAGGGGAGGAGGGAGCCTATTCCAGCCCTGTGACCTCTTGACCCTTAGCCCAAGCCAGAGCCAGGGAGCCATGCTTCCCGCCTCAGCCTCCTGCTGCCCCGGGGCCATGTTGCATGAAGCCCCATAGGATTAATAGGAATAAGCAGAAATAAGGAATAAGCTAAGATGCTAGACTTCATCCCACAATGGAATGGAGAAAAAAACACCCTGAAGTCAGAAGAGAAGGGCCCAGATGGGTGAGAGGCAGGTTCTGGGCATCCAGAACCCTGTGCTCCCCCCCAGGTCAGCTAGCAGCTGGAAGGGGAGTGGGCTGGGGACTTTAGCATCCCCTCTTCCCCCCAGGGCTCAGGGCTTCTTTCAGGTAAATAATGAAATGAGGCTAGAAGCTTCTCTCCAGCCCTGGGCTCTGCTCTGCAAGCCCGGTGAGGACTTGGGTCCCAGGAGGGGCAGAGGACTGGGGGTCTGGCATCTGAGCCTTTTCCAGCACGCCTGCTGCACACACGCACACTCTGGACTCCCTCCCTGGGGCCCAGCTCTTGGGGGAGCCTGATTCAGGCAGCCAGGGTGACCTCACCTACTTGGAATGGAGAGGAAGCATGGAGTGCAGGGTGGGTGAGGATGAGGTGGCTTCTGGCTAGTGGGGGACAGCTTGGCCAGCCTCAGCCCTATTACTCGTGCCCCCTGGAATGTTTGCAGTCATTTCCCAAGGGACCCTTGGGCCTCAAACCAGCTGGGAGCTGGTCCTCACCCTCCGGTTCCTGGAAGCCTCAGAGCAAGAAGAGGAGCGGTCAGTCCCCTTCCCACCATCCAGGGCCCCCGCACCACACAGGCAGGGCTGGGGCAGCTGGGCCAAGGCTCACAGGACCCAACCTTCAGCCCCAGACAGTCTGCCGCCCCCACCCCCGGCCCTGTTTCAATAAAGTCTGCACAGATGGCCCAGGGAGCTTGCTGGCCTGACCCCTCCTCTGCAGGCTGTGCTGTGAACTGGCTATGCAATTCGGGAAGCTGAAGAGCCAGTGTGAGAGGCTGTGGCGTTTTCGCTCAGGGACTATTTCTGAGTTGTTGATGGAACCCTAACCACAGCCCCACACAGAGGCTGCCAGTGGGTCACAGAATGAAACCTGAATCCTACCAGCAACTCTGAATCTCAGACTTGCTGTCCCTTGTCCTGGCTTGCAGGTGATGCGCTGAACACATGACTACGTGTGCTATACACCAGTCCCCCAGGACACCAGAGCACGTGATGCCTTCAGAAGTGTATGGGGAAACAGGCTCAGAGAGAGCAGTGAACTTGTCACACAGTGAGTGGAGTAGCTGCAGAAGAAAGTCCCAAGGCCTGACTCCTCCCGAGGGCTCCTCCTGTCCTTTCTCTAAGAATGCAATTTTTTGAGGTATAACTATATGCAATCAAATGCACAAATTTCAGGCCTATGACTTAGTAATTTCTGACAGCTGAATTCAGCTGTGTAACAAACACCTCAAAGAAGTTGGGGACTATTTTTGCCACCTGACAGGCTCCTTGTGGGGGAATCCTTCCCCTCCCCCCCCCCCCACCCCCCACCCCCCGCCAGGGAACTCCTGACCTGTTTATGGATTGATATGAATTAGTCTCCTTTAGTCCTTTGGAAGGACTCAAGTCACGTATTTCTTTGCGCCACCAGAGGCTCCTGGGGACTCTCCTGACACAATCCCCTGCTGTGCCTCACCCCATTCATGCTCCTTTCTTTGCCCCAAAGCTCAGACCTGTCTCCCTCGGGTCCCCTGTCCAAGTCCCGGGAACAGTGGCCCCCCTCTCTGGGTTAGTATGTTTTTCCAGAGAGGAAGAAGGCCTCCTGCTCGCTGCCCTTCCAGGGGACATTCTGTCAGCAGCCAGGCCTGAAGGCTCAGCACTTCTGCAGGCTAGTGTGGAGGGGCAATGTTGGAAGGTCGACCAGAGAGGTTGGAGTGGGACTGGGTGCAGGGCAGGCCCAGCCTGCTGTCCTGGCCTGTGTGACATGAAGTCTACTTGCAACCAGGCAATAACTGGGCAGGTCAGCTTTCATTCCGGAAGTGTGCATTGGGAAGAAAGTTCCTGAATGGAGTCAGGGGGACCTGACTCAGGAAGGGCCTTGGTCACCTTATTCCACATATACATGGAGTCCTCCGATACAGTGGATTCCGGTGAGAACTTTTCCCTGAGACTCCTGTTTGTATAAATGCAGAGAACTGAATTAATCTCATTCTCAGTTGAGGGAAACAATCTCTGTAAGGCCCTTATCTCATCTTGCTTCTAGCCTTTCCCCCTTGGCCCTCACTCATGTCCCCAAGCCCTTTTGTGTCTCGTGCAATCTGCAGTGCTTTTTCAGTCAGATGGTATGGTTTCTTGATTTTTTAGTCAATGTAAACTGACACCTTCCAAGGAACTTCTCAGCAGGCATGGCTACCTGGTAGTCCACAGGGTGCCTCCCTCACATCCTCTCCAACCAGTCTCCTGGGAGGGACTCCTGCACCCCTGCTCCACACCCAGGCCACAGCAACCAGCCGGATGAGGATGCAGACTCTGCTCTGTCCTGACCCTGGGGCACCTCCAGCCTTGCCTAGCTTCCTTCTAGGGCCAGCCAGGGTGCGTGTGTGCGTGTGGGGCGTCCCACAGCCCTAAGATGGGGTGGATAGGCTGTCACAGGGTCCTCAGGTTGGCCTTGGATGCCTTGAGCAGCTGCCACCTGCACCCTCAAAACAAAGAGAGCCCCGACACTCACACCCTTACTCAGCTGCCAAGTGTCTAGGTGTCCCTGGGTGACCTGAACCCTCCCCAGACCTCAGTGTCCTCTTCTGGCGGTCCCTACTCCCCTCCACTCATGGCCCTCCCAGGGAGAGTACTGCCACAGAAGGAAGCTTCTGGAGGCTGCCTACCATCTTGGCCAGTGTGGTGGGGACAGAGGTGGAGGGAGACAGAGACTGAGGGATGGCAAAAACCAAGGCTGGTGAACTGGGAGGGGCTGGTATGAGATAGCCGGACCCTGAGGCCATTGGGCAGGCAGTCCTGCACCCACAGTGGCCCCTGAGACAGCACAGTGGTGCTCAGTGTAAGGACTCCCCATGCTGCTCAGGACAAGCCCGCCCTCTCTGCCCTGCCTGGGTCTGGCACTACTGGCCAGCTTCGTGCCAGGCCCTGGGAGCCTGAGAGCAATGGCTGTCAGCATCTTCCCCAGGCCAGATCCTAGAGGCAAGCTCAGCACTTCCCCAATCTCCCCACTGAGAGGGTGCCTTCCCCTTTCTGAGCCTCAATTTCTCTCCTTGAACAATGGGGGAGTTTGGACTGAATGACCCTGGATCGCAGGCTGGATAGATCCACAAACACTTGAAGATTAAAAATTCTTTTCTGCACTATTTAGTCCATTTCCCAGCCTTGGCTAAGAGCTCTTGACCTCTTGAGACCTCTACAGCCCAAACTTCAGCAGTAGGAAATCCTCCCATCTTCTGCCCTAAGTCCTTCCTGCCTCATTAGGAATCTGTCCTCTCCTGCTCAGCGGGAGGGTGCGGGAACCCAAACTCCTGGTTGACTGCTTTCTCTCAGCTGGTTTCCCCTGTTCTGTGGGCTCCATTGACCTCCTATCTAAAATCTGGCCTCCCCAGAGCTCCAGCTCCAAGAGCAGGCAATGAGGAGTGGAACCAGAGAGAGCTCTCTCTAATCTCCTGAGCCAGGGCTAAAGGATAAACAAAGTCCAGCAGGAATCCATCAGCCGTTGTGAAATATGTGCTGAGCGGGATGTTTTGGCTTGCACACGGCTGGACTCCAGAGGAGCCCCTAGGTGGGGGGCAGTACAATGCTGGATAGAGGGTGGCCTTGAATAAAGATGAGGCAACCAGCCAGGGCCTCTAGGGTAGAGCTGGCAGCCCTCCGACCTAGGAAATGATCAACCAATAATCAGAACATTAAGTTGTCAGCGCTGGTCTGGAGGAGCCTCACCTGCATGGGGAGCAGACGAATAGGTGGCTGTGAAAGCTGCTTTCGGGAAAGGGCAACGCCAGCCCCAGCAAGTGGGCAGTGATGGCTATAAAGCTGGGATAGAACCTTCCTTGACACCCAAGTGCCCACGGAATCAAGTCTGGGCTTTCAGGTGGCAGCTGAGGCCTAAACCTGGCCTTTCAGAATCCTTGACCCTAAGGATAGGCAGGCAGCTATAAGGTTCACGGATATTTTGCTCAGTGTTCCTCCTGCAGCCTGCCCCTCCCCCAGGTCTTGATCTCACCTACCTCTGTTTAAGCCCCCCTCCCACATACCCCTCTCTGTTTTTAACTATTTATTCGGTTTACATGTGAAGTATAAGAACTAAAAAGACTAGGATTTTGTCTTTCTTGCCTGGTACATTAATAGGGCATCAAGAAATATTTGCTAAATGGCTCTACTTATTCCAGAGTGAGGGCAGACAGGGGTCACACTATGCTTTACTGCCAAGTGGGGTCTTCCAGGTGCACTGCTTTTGAGGGCAGAGTTGGTGTGGGGTATCTGGCTGGTGGCCTGGCACCACGCACCCGCCGCAGTCTGCACTGAACCCTTTGTATCATCCACCTGTGGGAGCTACAGTTCAACATCCATTCTTTGGCAGAAAGATTTACTTCAGGTTTGGGAAGCACCCTGTTCCAGTTGGCCCCCAAGCAGGGGGACGGTGTATCCCAAGGTTCCACTGCAAAGGCCTCTAGCCTTTCTGTTCTGTGTCCCTTCTGGACACATGATCTGGCATGCTGACTCCCTCCATTACCAGGAAATGCCTGGTTCCAGGGTATCAAGCAGCAAGCAAGAGGGAGAGAGCCTGGGACCAAAGCTGACCCTGGAGTCCTGCTCCACACCTATAGCCGTCAAGGCCCAGCTGCATGTAGCGAGGAGCCAAGGCCCTCAGGTCACAGCGGAGGGAGGGGGGACGGCTGGCGCCTGCCCACAACTCCACAGGAATGCTGGGCCCAGGAATTGGAAGCAGGTGTGTGCTGCCGGGCCACCCTCCACCTCCCACCCCCCTCATTTGCGTCCTCTCCTGCCCAGTGCAGCCGTGGCCCTGGGGAGTTTTCCATGTGTTCTGGGCTTGGAAAGGAAGTGGGGTGGACGCCAGCTGGGAGCTGCTGGGGAGGGGTGCCCCTTTGGAAACCGGAGGACATTGCTCCAGGGACTGTGGGGTCAGAAGACAGGCAACAGGGGACCGGGTCCAGCTGTAGTCTGGCGCCAGCAGAGGCACTAATGACTTCCTGCCCTGTTCTGCCACTGTGACCAGCGACCTAGATTCAGGGGGTCGACAAACTTGAGATCAAGGTCCAAGTGTTGGAGTTCTCCTGGAGGTTCAGAGAGGAGAGTGACACGTACACTGAGACAGGTGGCCCATAATGTACAAGTTACAAGAGTGTCGGAACAGAGAGGATAGCTCTAGGGGGGCAATGTGCCCAGAGTGGATAGTGCCCCTAGGCCCCCACTGGCTGCACAGTCTAGGGACTTCCAGTGGTCTCTAGGTTCTTTCAGCCTCAGTGCCCTCATTTGCACAGTGGGCTGATGACATTCTCTCAGGGATGCCAGGCAGATGAAAAGAGAAAAAGAGAAAATGCCTGTCCCAGCCTCAGTCCACCCTGGAAGCTGCTGTAGTCTCTTCTTGCTCAGGGGTCCAAGTCTGAAGCAGGGGAGCAGGGAGATAGCTCAGTGGCATAAATGCCTGCCTGGCAAGTGTAAGGTCCTGAGTTCAATCCCCAGTACAAAAAAAAAAACCCACAAACAAACAAGAAACAAGTCCAGACCAGGGAGGAAGAGGAGCCTGAGAGTGAATCTGACAGAGGGGACAGGAAGTCTGCCTTGCTGAGACTGCCATTTGCCCTGATACCAGGCCCTCTCTTGCCACTGCCCGCCATTTGGCCCTCTCAGATTCCTTAGCCTGAACAGGGGCCTCTTTCTTCCAGAGGATGAAGGAGAGGTGCTGAGCTGTCATGCTGGCTTCACTGGGGAGCGACTCTTGGCCTCCATTGTCTTCCACACCTACCATCCCATTGCTCCGTCACAACCAGTGCCCGGAGGATGTGAGCCAACTTCCTGATGAGGCCATGCATGAGCAGGAGGAGCAAGGAAATACAGGAAACATTTTAAAATAATGCGAGGCCAAGAACTAGGGATGGATGCTGGGTGTGGCGGTGCACACTGGGAATCCCAGCATTCCGAGAAGCTGAGGCAGGAAGGTCTTGTAGGTTTGAGCCCAGGTTGGGCAACTTAACAAGACCCTGTCTCAAATAAAACAGAAAAAAGGCTGGGGATGAGTGAAGGTCTTGGATTCAATCCCCACTATCTAAAAAGAAGAGGGCCAGGGAGATGGCTCAGTGGAATATGTACTTCCCTGACAAGTGCAAGGGCCTGAGTTCAATCCCCGGTTCTGCAAAAATAAATAAATAAGAGAAACACAGGATGTGGAGCCATCCAGGTTCCATTACTGTCAGTATGTGAGGACCTCAACTAACTACAGAATGGGACAAGCGGCAGTGCCTGGCCTGGGGCTGGGAATTTAAGGAGAGGATATATCTATAAAGTGCTAAGTCAGTGGAATGTGGTTCTCCACCCCCCACCCAAGCAGAGGGGTGCTGAGCCCAGACAGGCAGAGCTGGTACAGGTCCTGCTGCCCCCTGGGCTGAAATCTCCTGTTCACCAGAAGATCTGAAGTGGAAGAATGTATGCATGTGAGAGCTTGAAGGTTCAGCTAAAGGTCGCCACTGTCCCCATCTGTGTGCTGCTGGGTGGAGCTTGCACTGCCCTTCCCTGCAGTTTCACTGTGGCAGGTGACTGAGAGACAGGCCTAAGGAGATGGGGGAGGACCTGGGGGCTGCACTCCAGGACCAAGTCCTGGTTTGGCCTCTTGGACACTGAGGCTGGATGGAGAGGCTTGAACCCTAGAAAACATAATGTTAGGAGCAGCACCCACGGGAGGGGGTGGAGGCCTAAAGGAGGGAGGAAAAAAGGATAGGAAGGGTTGAGCACTCAGGTCTGGAGGGCTGAAGATCTGGTCCTCATGGCCCTGGGGAGCCACAGAATGTTCTTGAGCAGAAGAGTCAGTTTGTGAGCATGGTAAAGTTTACTTGCCTTCATGTAGAATGGTGTGGGAGAAGGAGAAATTGAGCCCAAGGGAGCAGGGAGGAGACAGCTACGTGAAGCAGGAGAGGAGGCTTGGGCAGCCTCTCCTGTGAGAGGGCACATCACAGGGAAGCTGGCACAGAGCAGGGGACAGGGTGGGCCCTTCGCCAGAATGTGCTGTTGAGTTGGTGCTGGATGGAACCTTTTCTGGGCCTCTGAGTGGGTGCTGGTGTCAGAGGCTGGGCCAGGTGGGGAGGGCCCTTTCGGAGCCAGCGGTGCTCAGAGGACGGTGCTGTGCATGTCCGGAGCAGTGAGGACACATCCACGCCCACACCCGCACACTGCCTGCCAGGCCGGCCTTAGACCCCAGGCTGTGTGGCCAGGCCCAATGAAGTCAGTCTGGGAAAATCCACCCGCACTCCCGCACAGGCGTAGGGGTCTGATCTCAAGAACAAGGCGTGGATGTCTCTGGGCTGGGATTTTCCACAGTCCCAGCCGAGAAGGGTGGGACAAGAGTGGAAGCAGTGATGGGGAACATTAGGGCTCCTTCTCTGGCCTCTGTATGGGTCCCAAGTCAGTCAGGACCCCTCATTTTCCATAATTCAAGGGAGCTAATGAGAACTCTTTAGGGGACTTAGGACACTGCTTCCCTCTGTGGAGTCTCCCCAAGGGCAAGCCTGGACTCTGGGCAGAACAGCCTGCTCAGTACGCACCTGGGACTGGGACTGGGAAGAAATGGCTCTGACCTGAAATGAACTGTGGGGCCTGGGGCAAGGGGCAGAGGCTCAGCTCAGCTCTCAGCATCTCCACTCCAGACACAGCCTGGTCCCGCCCCGTCCTCTGGCCCTAGACAACCCTCTGGCTGCAGGCCCACAGGCCCAGTCTCAGGCAGGACCCTGCCAGCACTGTGGCATCTGAGGCCTCAGTCCTCTCTACCCAGGGGTGGGGCCCTCCTGGCTGAGCTCACCCTGAGGTTGTGCATTCTAAGAAAAGATGCCGCAAAAGTCTGACATCCTTCCCTCTACTGTGCCCTGCTACAGGATGCTGCAAGAGGCTGAGAGGGGCCAGACAGAGGGAATGCACCCCCTCATGATGTCACAGAAGGATCCCCAGATATCTGACTTGTCCCAAGCTCCTGTCTTCTCAAAGTAGGACTCATTGGGCCCTTCAAGCCATCTTGGCTGGAGACAGGCAGCGTCCCTGTGTGTACAGAGGCTGGGCTGTGGCACCAGTGTCCTGGGCTCACTGAAGGCTCAGCCCTCACCTGGTGTGCCTGGCCCAGCAACTGAGGTGGGGAGCAGAGATTCCCAGGCAGGGACATCGATAGCAGCTGGCAGGGATGGAAAGGGGTGGGTTGCAGAGAGCTGACAGCCGCAGGCAAAGAAGCAACTGGGAAATGCTAGGGTAGCAGAGGTGGTGAGTGGCTGTCCAGCCCTTGTCAAGGTAGCCTGGTCTCTGAGGGCATGTGTGGAGACTGCTGCCTGGCAAAGCAAGTCTGTTCCATTACCCAACATGCCCTCATGTGCAGATGCTATGCCTTTGCCCCAAAAGGCTATATGGCCATTCTGGAAGAAGACAGAGGTGGCCATCCACAGTGTCCCTCTGGAACTCTCCCCAGGGCCAGGACTAGCACAAGGCAAGTGACATCATGGGGGAGGGCACCAAAAATCAAAAACAAAACTTGGTACCAAAGTAATATTTAACACCATTCTGGGGGTGCTGGGAATGGAACCCAAGGCCTCGCACACACTAAGCAAGGGCTGTGCCACTGAACTGCATCCCTGGTCCTTAATGTAATTGTTTTAAAAATAAAGGTGGACGCACACAGATAAAAGTCTGGGATGGAATGAACAACATTCAAATTTCAAATAAAGTCAGAATCCATAATGAGTTTCAGTTTTCCTTGGGCTGGCTATAGCATCCTTACTGATGCTATTTAAAACCTGGGTGCTTTTGTTCCTTGTAGATATTCATATATTTGTAAACATTGCACTGAAATATTGTTTATCTCAATTACTAAGATTTTTTTCTTTTTTGTCGGAACTGGGGATTGAACTCAGGCCCTTGAGCTTGGCTTATTCTACTGAGCCATCTCCCCGGCCCCCAATTACTGAGATTTTTGACGTAATACTCAGTCCCAGCTTGAATGCCTCCCTCAGGAAGCTCCAGAATCCTGCCTGGGAGAAGGCTCCCCACTGCCCTCCTGCTCCCCCACCTTCTTCAGACAGCGCAGATCTGGGGTTCTGAGGCTTCTGACTTCACCACATGAGCGGGCATAAGGGCATCTCAAGTGTGAAAGAGGTTGTTCTCCTTGGGCCAGGGCCAAGCAGAGAGAAGGGCTCCTTCCCTCTGTCCCTAGATGACCCAAGCCGGGTCTGGAAGGTGCCTCTTCTTGCAGTCTGGCTTATCCTTCCACCCCCGGCCCCACCAAAGTTAGGCTCTGAGTCCAGGCGTCCTGCCACCCCCTCTCAAAAGGAAGCTTCTGACTCGGAGTGAGGGTGGGAGTTTGAGACCCAGCAGCCCAGGAAAACCCTCAGGTATGAAGTGGAGGAGAGGTCTGAGCCTAGGTTCTGCTCACTGGCGACTTGGGGTGGGTACTCACCTCGCCCGTTCTGGCTAGGTCGGAACACGCTGCCCACGCTGAGGCGGCCCTGCTGAGCACCATTGCGATCGGTCCCGGGCTGGGGCCCGTCTGAGTTGCGCACAGGCAGGTAGGGAGGCTCGAGCACGCGGAAGGGGGGCTGTGGCTCCACGGCACGCGGCGGCGGGGCATAGGCCTCGGGCTGCACATTGGCGTAGGGCGGGAGCCAGCCGAGGCGCGGGCTCTGCGCCGCGTCGGGCGCCAGGTCCGGGAAGGCCTGCTCTGTGCCCGCTGCACCCTCGCTGTACAGGCTGTGCGCATAGCGGCGGTCTAGGCCGTCGGGGGGCTGCGGCTGCGGCTGCGGCTGCGGCTGCGGCTGGGGCTGGGGCTGGGGCTGCAGTGCATACGGACGCTCAGGGGCCGGGTAGAAGCCTTGGGCCGGATACTCGGGCTGCTCCTCGCCGTACTCCTCGTAGCGTGCGCGCGGCTGGAAAGGGTACAGCACCCCCGCCGAGGCCACGGCCGCTGCGCTGGAGCTCCCGCCCCGGTAGTACACGAAGCCCTGGTCGTAGGTGCGCGCCGCCGGGTCGTAGTTCTCATACTGAGCGACAAAGGGTGCCTGTGGGTAGGGGATCTGCTGTGGGAACGAGGGCGCTTGGCGGTAGGTAGTGGCGAAGGCCGAAGCCGAGACCGAGGAGGCGGAGCCCCCAGGCCGTTGCTGAGAGACTGAGGTGCGGGCCCGGGCCATGCCGGTGCTGTCTCCGACCGCCACCTCGCGCCAGTTGTCCGGCACCTGGCCGAATCCGAACGGGTGTCGCGCTTGGCCACGCACGGTGTCTGAGCCTACGCGGCCGGGCAAGGGCAGCGTCGGCGCCTGGCGACGCCGGGGACCCCCCTGGCTGCGGCGCGGAGGAGTCTGGGGCGCCCCAGCCAGCAGCACCCGTGAGCTACTCTGGGCGCTCTGGGGCCCAGCTGGCACGTACTCGGAGCCCGAGTTGAGCAGGCTGTACACCTGCCCGTTGTTTTCCCACTGGATCAGCTGTCTCCAGCGCCCCAGGTCCGGGTTGGGGTCCGAGCCCTGCCCGGGCTGCTGAGCCTGCTGCCCGCGCACCAGGACGCACACCCACACGCCCCACACCAGCGCCCCCAGCCGCCAGCCAGCGTGGCCCAGAGCCATGGTGGCCCCTCTGCAGAGGCCCAGGACACGGACAGGCTCTCTGGAGTGCGTCCCTGTGCGCGGTGCTCTTCCCACGGCCTCGAGGACAGGACGGCTCCTTGCCTGCCCCAGCTCTAGCTTTGTCCATGCTGGCCTGGTCCCGAGCGGGACGGCTCCTCCGATGACACCATTTCGAGGCCAAGGGGGCAGGGCAGGGCAGGGCAGGGGCGGTGCCCGGGCTGCACGAGGCCCTCCGTGGTGCACGGGTCAAGCGGGACGGCCTGGGGGCCTTACATGGCCAGTCCCGCACTGGCGGCTGCAAGGCTGGCGCATTCCCACTCTGAATGAATAAGCAACAGGCTGTGAGCGCGACGGGAGGTTCGGGCGCCCGTCTGCTTGCAGGGGCCTTCTCCGCGGGGCCCTATGGCCCGCCGGGTTTTAGCTATGTGGCCAGGCCCACCGCTCCCAGCCAAGCCGCAGAGCTGTGTTGGAGGAAGGGATTGGGGCCCGGAGTGGTGGGGGAACTGGGGACTCTGGCCGTCAGAACAGAACATCACCCTACCCATTCCTCTCAGCGGTGCTCAGGGCATCCCTGGCCTCCCTCTTGCTCGCTGGCTTCCCTTCTCTCTGGACTCCTGGGTTCTCTTTTCCCTTGTTCTCCAAAGCTCAGGCTCAGAGACACCCTCCTCCTTCTTGGGGCTCCTTTGGGGAGATGCAGAACAGGGTCCTCCGTAGATCTGGACCCCACATGTCCTGCAGTTCTTGGACAGGATTTCCAGGCTGCTGGGACTTTAGCATTTCTCCCTGAGCTCTTCAGCCTTACTCTCCCAGTCTGTAGAATGAGAGGTGTCCCTGGGGCTGAACAGACCTGGTAAGTCCAAAGGAGAAACCAGATCCTCATGCAGTGCATGGGGCTTGTGCCCTGCTTCTGATTCGGCCTGAACCTCAGCAGCTGTCTTTGAGGGCCAGAGAGGTCTGAAAGCATAGAACAGCAAAAAGAGACCCAGAAAGGCTGTGGTTGTGGTTAAACCGCTGGTGATCTTTAGTGGGTTCCTTCTCCCTCTCTGAACTTGTGGCAACATCCAAATGGAGGGTTAGTCCATGTGGTCCCTAAGAGTGCTTTGAGGAACTCTTTTTTTTTTTTTTCCTTTGGAGACCAGAGAGATAAGAAGGGTCCCAGAAATTTGACCTTATTTGATGTCCAACAAATCACACTGTGAATGGTGCTCTGCAGGGCCTAGGCAGCCTCTTCTGTTCTGTTCCTGGGAACTGAAGGGCAGAAATTGTCCTCTTACCCTCCATAGGAAGGTGGGAGAAGTCTGCCCCTCCACTTGGCCCCCGCAGTAACCCCTGGAGCCCACCTTAGAATAAGACACTCACTGGGGCCAAGGGACCTTCCAAGCCAGGCAGCATTTATTCATCCATTGAAGTCTTCTTCAGAACAGAGGCTGGGTTCAGGTGACTCTGGGTATTAAATGCTTATAATCCAACCAGGGAGGCAGGGGCTTCAAATCCATTCATGTCCAGCTGCGCCTCAACACTGACACCTTAGCTTGGTGGGGGCGGTTTGATCAGGATTCCTGCAAAGAACGAAGAACGCCTGGCCCCGTGGGCTCACTGAGGGCTGGAACCTGCAGGGTTAAGCCTTCCCTCCCTCTTGCTGCTCCCCTGCAGCGCTGGCCTCAGCTGCTTGGAATCCCTGGGGTCCTGTAGGGCCCTCCCGCTAGCCAGATGGGCAGCAGAGGAGGAGAAGTGGAAACAGGCGTGCAGGGGAAGGACAAGGGAATGGAGGAGGGCAGAGGATGGCATGAGGTAGGGGAGCCCAAGGCAGAACCCCACTCCATGAGCCAGATGAGGGGACAAGGGCTGCCTGGGGCTCTAGGGTGTGGAGGCCAGGGCATGGCCATCGCACTTAGCAGCTCTGTGTGCTCAAGTGCTTGGCATGAAACTCTACCCGGTGCTGGCTCTGGCTCCTCTTTCTTTTTCTTAATAAGGTCGGATCACAGTGAGTCAGAAGAGCCAAGTTTCCTGCTAGTCTCTGTTTGAATAAACTCTGCTCTGAGCAGAGCTGGGCCTCTGCACAGGCTCCATGGGCCAGTACTGTGGCCCTGCCAGCTATCCCTGCTGAGGCTGGAGCCTGGGTCCACTGAAGTCCACGGGTGACTCAAGCCAGGAGCCTGGTGGCTCGGCCACTCTCCAGGGAAGCTGTTAAGCTTCATAGCACCCCAGTCTCACCTCTGACCCTTCTTGTGGAAGGTTTGGGGGTGGAATGAAAGTGTTATAAAGAACACCCCGCTCAGTGCCCCTGTTTTCTGCCTTTTCTCCTGCTCTTGAGAAGGAAGGGTTGGTTCATCTCTGGAGGGTCCCCCTCACCCTGTTTTTTCCCATTTCCCCCCTCTCCTTTTCCTACTTTATGTCTTCATCCTGCTTCGGTGAGGGTAAAGCTTGAGCAGAGGAGCCCAGTGCCCTCCCCTCCTCCTTTCCCTGAGCATCACCTTCAGCTGCTTCCGGTCTGGGTGCTACCACTTCACACGCAGGCTGCGTGGGGGCCTCAGAGTGACCTGAGCAAGGCATAAAGGGCGCAGAGCATGGGTCAAGCGCGAGCATGGACTCACCAGGGCCAGAGCTGTCCTGAGGGGCCAGAGATCCTCTCTCAGCCCTGTCCCTGCAGATTAGGGCTCATACCTATGTTAAGATCCAGGCATATGGGTGCCTGTTCCTGGCACTGGGATTCAATCTCAAGGGTCCACCGGAGGGCTGGTGATGAATATAACTAGAAGAACTGTGGATGCTGTGGTGCTTTTAAAAGCACCTACTGTGTGCTCGGCACTGTGTCCTGTGACCATGAGATGTAACTGCAGGTTCTCGAAAAGCCACAGGGAAGCAAGGATACAGAGAATTGCCCGGCAGGGGTTGGGGAGCAGGAAGGGCTTTGCAACCCATGTTTCAGTGGTTGAAGGGAAGGAGGAGTGTGGGCTGTGGGGCAGCAGGCCGTGTGCATGCCTGCATGCCGTAGCCACTGCCTGCCTGGCTGGGCACCTGGGTGGATCCTCAGGACAGACCACCACTGCTGGGATTTGTGTTGACTTGGGAAAAGAAACCCCAACCCAGCCAGCGGCCAGTGTGGACCCAGCTGCTGCTTCTGGAAAGTGGGCTGGAGGAAGTGCTGAGAGAGGAGGCTGGGCGAGCTGGCATGGAACACGCTGACTCTGCAGGGATGGGACCACCAAGTGACCACTGCCAGCTGGGCCCTGCGCCCACCCCTTCCCTACAGCCACAGCTGGAGCAGTGTGTGTGTGTGTGTGTGTGTGTGTGTGTGTGTGTGTGAGGGGCCTGCAGTCCTCAGAGCCAGGGGAGCCATGGAGGGGGCTGAAAGTTTGAAGAAGGCCGGAATTGGGGGAGGTGAGGTAGAAGCCTTCAGAGGAGGAGATGGGGAGGTGGGAACCCAGCCTTCTCTAGGGGAAGTTGGGAGCTGGGCCCCAGGTCCTTGGGGAATTGGAAAGGCCATTTCTGATGGGGGCCAGGTCTGGGGAAGGCAGGAGGCTTCTCCCCTCTCTGAGGCCTGAGAAGTGCTGATGGGCTCTGTCTGCACCCCATCCAGGACCAAGTGAGCAGGGCTGGGTCAATTGGTACTGCATGAGGACACTAAAGGACAGGACTTGGCAGAGTTAATGGTTGGGGGCTGCTAGGTGGGAGGGTCTGCAGGCCGCATCAGGCTCTTGGATGGACCTCAGCCAGCATGTGGGGACAGCAAGGAGGCCACAGCTTTCCCTGTAGAGTCAAGGAGGGCACCAGGTCCTGGAGCTACAGCTCCATAAAGGCTTCTAAAACTAGCAGGGAGACTTAGGTAGGAACTCACTGTTTTTGATGAGTAAGACTGTGGCTCAGGGAAGGCCTTCCCGCTGCCTTTGTTTTTGCATTGCATCCCTAACTTTCATCTGGCTCCCTTTCAGTTTCTCTAGTTAAAATATACTTTCCAGTACCCTCCCCATCTCCATCTTTCCTGTCATTTATTTGTCATCCTTTCTGCATGCCCAAGTCTCCAGCTGGTCCCTCTCTCTCACATGCTGCTCTCTATCTGTGCTGATGTTTCTCCCAGTCACCCCTGTATGAGTTTATTCTAATGTGGGTGTGTTCCCCCGTGCCCTGTCCAGTGGGCCTATCAGCCCCCAAAGAGCTTCCAGCCTAGTGAGGGTGGTACAAGGGACAGTCCTGGGGGAGGTGAAGAAGCTAAAGCTCACAGTGACTTCTGGAGACCTCAGAGAGACGGTTCTGTTTCTTTTGGTTCATCTGTCCATTCAGCCATTCATTTCTGTCCACCAGCAACTCTACCTTGTATTACCTTTGTGAGGTGGATTTTTTCTGCTAACTGCAAAACACCAGTTTGCTTGTGACCCTAGGGGGTGGGGCATGGTGGAGCTGAAGGTCAAATGGTGTGGGGTGAAGGTGGGGTGGGCAGTAGAAGTTGAGTTCTGGGAAAGGAAGGGAATGCAGGGTGATGGAAGAGGAGCAAAGATAGCAGCCATCTCTTTGTTCCTCTTTTTAATTTTAACTTTTAAATTTTGTATTGCAAAAGAAACATGTTAATTAGAAGAAATTTAGAATACAGAATAAAAACAGAAGAAACGGTGCTGGCTGTAAGATAGAGAAGACCAGTGTTCCAGGCTCTTGTCCCCACTCATTTAATGATAATGGGTTCCTGTCACATATGGAGTTTATAGCCTGTGTAATAATAGCTGGGGAGCATTTCTGGTATCAGGGCAAGTGCCAGGACCTACTTTTAATATTCACATCCATCCTCAAACAAAGGGAGGTCAAGTCTTCATTCCCTCAGATGCCCACTGTTGGTGGGAGCCGGGGTGTGGCTCCAGCCTCAGCCCCTCACTATCAGAACCTTGTCTCCTGCTCTAGCACTGGATCCAAATCAACTTAGTGCTCATAGGCTTCTTTGCAACCTGTGTCTTTCCAGAAAGGCGTATCTTCCTACCACTGTTAAAATCTTTTTATGGTAGTTCTTTATTTCATAGATGAAGGTATCTGTCCTGATTAGGTTTCTTTTCTTTTTCTTTTTTGCAGTACCGGGAATTGAACTTGGGATTTGCACATGCCAGGCAGGCACTTAAGCCCCTGAGCTGTCTCCCTGGACCTGATCAGGGGTTTTTGCAAGGGAAACAATGTAATACAAGATACATTTTGTAAGGTTTGTTGTTGTTGTTGTTGTTTTGTGGTTCTAGGGATTGAACTCAGGACCCTGCACTTGCCAGGCAAATGCTTATTCTACTGAGCTATCTCCCTGGCCCTACAAGGTTATTTTATAATCACCCAAGGAATCATATACAAAGAGTGCAGGAAATTTGTCTACACACTAAAAACCAAAGAATCCAACTGAGGGCCAGGATCCTAGTATCTGTCTGAATCCACCTGAAGACCTACTACCCATAACAATGCCTCCCACAAGTCCAGTTGGAGGCCTAGAGCCTACTGGTGGAAGCTAGAAAGTCTATGCTAGCAGGATGAAGGATCTGTGCTAGCAGGCTGAGGGATCTGCATTGGAGCCAGGATGCAGCACACAAGGTAAGCACCAGAGCTCCCCCGAAAGTACCACCACCACCCTTAGCAACAGTCAGGGCTTGAGCTCCTCCAGCAATGAGGAAAGCTGAGTTCCCTTCAGGAAAGCCAACATGGTGACAAGCTTCTCCATGAAGCTGAGCAGTGCACCATCTCCCCCTCTGGAGCCAGGAAGGGATGCTCAAGCTGAGGACCAGAGGTCCCCTAAAATGAACCATAACCATTCTCAAGGACAACGAGATCCAGAGCTCCTCCTCCAGGAACAGCCAAGTTCATCAGGAAAGGAGCATGAAGAGGTCCTCCAGCAGAATGCCCGAGGAGAACCAGCAGCTTCCAACAGCTCCAACCGCTTCTCCAAACAGCTTTCCTAACAGCCTCTCCACAGCTTCTCCAGCAGTCCCCGGGTGGGTCTCCCACAGCCAGCACCACGCTAGTTCAGTTCAGCTGGGTGTAACAAGTTGACCACCAGTTAGCAGTCCACCACAATATCCGCTTAATGCTCACTGTTATAAAATGGGGAAGGATGGGGTAGTCTGCTTCCTGTTACTGGACAAAATACCTGACATCCACACCTCTGAGGAGGTTTGGGTCATGGTTTCAGAGATTTCAGCCCAAGATTGGGTGACTTTGGGGCCAGAATATCATGGTGGTTGGGAACCAGAGTAAGAGAACAGCACCAGAAAGGAAGGAGCAGAGGCAGTGCCTAGAGCCCAGCATCACACCTGTGTGCCTCACTCAGCCACACCCAGAAGAGCGCTTCACGGATCCCTTAAGTGCCTTTCAAGCCAATCAAGCAGACAGTTCAGCTTTCCTGTTACAGATGGTGTTCATGCCAGGCAGCTTCTGAAATAGCTGTCAAGGAGCTGCTCCTTCTGGAAGTCACTTATGTCACCTCCTCCCCTTATGTGTGGGCTGTATCTCATGACTGGCTTCTCAGGGACAGAAGATGGAAGGAGATGATGGGTTGTTGCTTCCAAGATGGGGTCATAAAGGACTTCAGTCTGGCTCTCTCTGTGTCTCTGTGTCTGTCTGTATCTATCTGTCTCTGTGTCTCTGTCTCTGTCTCTCTCTCTCCCCAAATGTGGCAAGGAACTGAGGTGGTATCCAGCCAACAGCCAGTGAGGAACTAAGGTTCTAAGCTGGGGAGAACCCTCACCCTGCACTACCCATGAGGTAAGCTTGGAAGCAAATCCTTCTATAGTCGAGCTTTGACTAACCCTTGGGTAATAGCCTTGGGAGAGACTGTAAATCAGAGAACCTGTGACTTCACCCTCAGAACCTATGAAACAGTGGAAGTTGCTGTTTTAAACAGTCAAGTTGCTGGGTAATTTGTTACTCAGCAGTTGATAACTAACACAACCCTTCCTTATATCATTTTTTTTCTAGCAAGATTTTAGGACATGGAAAACCTATTAGTATTTCTATAGTACTTTTATAACTGATCACTTTACTTTTTTTTTTTTGGAACCTGGGATTGAACTCAGATCCTTGCACTTGCCAGGGAAGCACTTATTCCACTGAGCCATCCCCTGGCCTCCCTAACCGCTTTACTAAACTCTTCAATTTTGGTTGTTTTGTACTGAATTTATTTATTTATTTATTTATTTATTTATTTATTTATTTATTTATTTATTTATTTTGGTTTTTCTGGGAAGAAGATTCTGAGGATGTAGAGAGATGTACTCAGTTTCTATTGCTGTAGACTCACAATACAACACCCTTTTGTTGCCAAAGGTGTGGGGTTCCCTGCAACCCAACATCATGCAGGTAAGCAATTCTGCAGTGGATACCCACTGGGCATCCTCTAATCCAGTTTAACTCTGACTCTATCTGCCTCTATTTTTTTTTTTTTTGGCAGAACCAGGGATCGAATCAGGCTCTTGCGCTTGCCAGGCAAGCGCTTATTCTACTGAGCTATCTCCTCTGCCCCTCTGCTTTTAGATTTAGATAGAGAGGCTGAGGGCTCAATCCTATGAAACTGCCCCTCCTTTTCCGAGGGCAGCCACATCTGGGCTTCTGGAAGTTAGTTCTGAGCAAGACTCTAAATCAGATTTTCTATGACTTTGTCCCACATCAACCTCCACATATTCAGCTGTCTAGAACCCCAGACTTTTTTGTTTTTGTATTTTGGGTTTTTTTTTAGGGGGGAGCTTTATTACATAAGCATGATTAACTACATAGGCCGCTGGTTACCAACTGAATCTTCAGCCCCTGTTCCCTCCCACAAGGCTAGGTGCGTAGGGCTTAAAGTCCAGACCCTTTCATCTTGCCTTGGTTTCTCCATTGACCGACTCCCATCTGAGGGCAGCGTTCTAAGTTCATTAGCATATAAAAGATAACATTCTGGAGATTTGGAGGGTGTTGGGAGTTATATGCCAGGAAATGCAATCTCATAGTATCACAACTATCATGTTTATAAGAATCTATTCTCTTCCTCTCTGCTTTCTATCTAATTCTATGGGCTAGGATCTTTAAAACGATGTCAAGTAAAAGGTGAAGCTTAGGGGCCAGGGAGATGGCTCAGTAGAATAAGTGCTTGCCTGGTAAGCACAAGGGCCTGAGTTCAGTCCCCGGTTCCACCAAAAAAAAAAAAAAAAAAAAAAAAAAAGTAGCTTATACTTTCATCTTATTCTCAGATTTAATAGGAGTGTTTTGTGTACTTACTACCTTAGTGTTGGCTGTTGGTTATTATTACTGCTGCTACTACTACTATTATTATTATTTTCTTTGTGAGGTACTAAGGATTGAACCAGGGCCTCATGCATGCTAAGCAAACACTCTACTACTGAAAGATATCCCCGGTCATTTTTATTTATTTTGAGACAGGGTCTCCCTAAATTGTCCATGCCAGCTTCAAACTTTCCATCCTCCTACCCCAACCCCCCAAGTAGCTGGCACTGCAAGCGAGTGCCACTATACCCAGCTGAGATTATTTCTCATCATATGAAATAAGTATACCTTGTCCTCCAACATGGAAATGTTGAAATCTACCAAATACCTGTCTGGCACATGAAATGATCTTTTTCTTTTTTCGGCCTATTACTGTGGAGAATCTGCTTACTGCAGTTCTGCTATAGAATTGCCTGTGCCTTCCAGCAATATTTGCTTACAGTGTATCCTTTTAATGCATCGTTGGACATGTGTTGGATTTTAGCAGAGTACGTTTTTCTTAGGACTTGACGATCTCTGTGAATGAGTCTGGTGTGTGACTCACTTATTCTTTCTCTGCCCCATTTTCAGGTTTTAGTATCAGGGTTATTCTGACTGAACAAATAGAATTGAGAAGCATTTGAGTCAAGGCTCTGGCAAGAAACACCCACCTACCTAAGATGGCTTAGCTAAAGAGACTTTCAGGAAGGGACTATTTATACAAGTGTGTATCCAGCTCAGAGAATGAACAAGACATGGCCAGGCCAGGGCCTTTCCAGAGGAGATAGAAAAGAACCCTGGCCTGGTATAGCTCTGTCAAGGAACCTGGGAAACCCCTCAGAGCCTGTGTTCCCCCTCAGAACCTGTGCTCCTCAAACCAGCAGTTGTTCCTGCAGAGAATTGCACTGAGCTCCTGAGGAGGTAATGTTTGAAATCTGCTGCGGTCAGTGACAGGCCACATGACCTGATTCTCCATCCTGGTGGCCTTGGGATCAAATGGGTGCTAGGATTTCTGTTTTCCCTTCTCATTCCACTTCTTTTCCCTGTTCTGGGGTCCGCAGGCATCTCCAGGCTTGAGACCTCAGCTCGACATCTGCTCATCTCTTCATGGGAATTGCGGGCTGCACTGTGGTCAGCAGAGGGCGCCAAATCCCATTTCCACAATAGAGCCAGGCAGAGCCCAGAAGGGGAAAGCCAGCCTTGACCCTCTATTCTCCTTCTCTAGGACCTCCTCACCCACTGGGTCTCCGCAGCTGCTCCTGAGCCAGAATATGTGTACATGCCTATGTGCATGTGTGTGCACGTGTGTGTGCATGTGTGTATGTGACATCTGGGTCCCTCTGGGAAAAATATCTGATCAACACACTGTCAAAGTAGGTCGAGGTCAACTCACAGAGACAGCATCTATAAAAAGCCACTGACCTGAGTCAGGTGTGGTGGGGCAGACCTGTAATCCCAGCACTCAAGAGGCTGAGGCAGAAAGATCACCATGAAATCAAGGCCAGCCTGAGCTACAAAGTGAGCTCAAAACCATCCTGAACTATAAAGCGAGAGCCTGTATCAGAAAGCAAACTAACAAAACAAAACAAAACAAAAAGCCACTGATTTTACAGGTCTTGGACAAAAGCTTTAAATCTGTCATCCTGTTGACCATCTAAGTGGTCCCAGGAGCTAAGTGGCATTAGCCCCACTATACAGACAAGAATAATGAGGCTCAGAGAGAATCAGTAACTTGCCTGAGGCCACACATCTGGAAAGTGATGAAGCCAGGATTTGAACACTAGCCTCTTGGATTCCAACTGCACACCAAGGTTGTACCTCTTTAGCTGCTCTCTTACAGTCAGACCTTACCAAGAATGGGCTTGAGAGCAGCCCAGCAAGAACAATGGGCGTATAGCTGGAATGGCTGAGCTGAGAAGTTAATGTTGAGGGACAGTTTGTGGCTGCTTCCTAGGAGTGAGAGAACAGATGGCTCTTTAGCTGTTTGCCACAGGCAGGCTAGCCAGGGAGGCAGAAAGAGCACCATAGGAGAGAGGGTCTGAACCAGCTGTCTCTGCCGATCTGGGTCCTTGTCCTTTGCCTGGAACAGTGGTTTGTAGGGCCACTGGATGAAGCAAGGGCCTGGCGCCAGCCTCTCCCCACCTCCTCCCCCTTAGGTCTTTCTCCTTCTTCTGGCCCCCAGCTCCTCCACCCCCTAATTTACCTCCAGTCCTTCACAGTGGACAGCTCAGAGAGCACCAACGACCAGGACTCAGTTTCCTGAGAAGACAGTGAAGAATCTTAATGCATAGGCACAAGGTTGTTCTGTTATGGAGAACACAACAAAATTCCCTCATTGTGCCTGAGTGGCTTAGACTGAGGACACCAAACTGGTGCCCAGGGGGCTCACCTAGGCCACCCCATCTCTACTGTGCGTGGCCAGGAGCCAGTCACGGCCTGTCCTTGCCTGTCTGATGTCTGAGACCCCCTGATGTGGGGAGGTCTTGATGGGGAGGCCCAGGACCTGGGGGCATGGCTGGCTCCCCTCAGGCCACTGATTCTGCTCTGCTACTCCAGCTGGGTCCTGGAGTGAATGCTGGACACCCACAAACATGAGCCAGGGGTTCATACCATAAGGAACCACAGATGGGTGAGGTCGGGAAGGTAAGTGAAGGCTGCAGTGGCCCTCAAATGGGAAAAGAAAAGCCATGGTTTTCTAGTGTTCATGGTATCCATCTCCGACCATGACAGATCTTGAGCTCTCACCATGATGGCCCTGAACATAGGACTGGAAAAAGCTGTGCAAACTGGTTATTTTTTTCAAGCCAGAGTTGCTGACCTCTGCACATGCTGAGGGGAAAAGTGTGTATTGGCCACCTTGACCCTTTCTTTGGGGGTGTGTGGAACTGGGGATTGAATTCAGGCCCTTGCCCTTGTCAGGGAAGCGCTTATTCCACTGAGCCATCTCCCAGGCCCAAACTCTTGACCTTTAAGAATGTCCTGAGTGCAGCAGGGCAGAGCCACCAAACACACCCCTTGATCTGCCCAAGTTCATTTCAGAGGAGAGAATTGTTAAAAAGACTCAAGGAAGCATTAGGAGAGTTTTTTTTTTTTTTGAAAGAAACAATCAAGACATTTAGCAATTTAATTGCCTAAATATTTTTCACCTAATTTAAAAGCACTCGTTATGTGAGTAATTGGGCAATGTATTATGGAATTACTCGGGGATTTAATGCCTAAATTGAGGAAGCAAACATTTGCATCTTGAGAGTTGATTGACATCTAAGGAGGTATCACTTGGCAGCTGTGGCAGGGGACACAGGAGACCTTATCCCAGGTGGATGCTGGGCCTCTCTTGCAAGCTGACACATTCGGCATGGGCCCTGAAGTTGTAGAAGCAGATCCCTGTCAACAAGGGCTGGGCAGGTCCCCACCAAACCCTCTTGCTAAAATTGTCTTTGTTGTCACTCATTTGCGCTTTTGGGTCTTTTGTGTGTGTGTAGAACCGGGGATTGAACTCAGGCTCTCATGCTTGCCAGGGAAGCACTTATTCCACTGAGCCATCTCCCCGGCCCACGTTTGGCTTTTGTGACTGGATCTGTCCCTCCTACGCACAGGTGTGTGCCCAGCCTCGGCCCCCACAGTACTGCCCCAGGAGCTCTTCCTTGCTCAGCTTGCCCCTCCCCTGGCTGCCTTCCAGTCCGCGTTCGTCTCTGGTACAACATGGGCACCCCTCCTTCAAGCTAACTTTGCCATTTCTTGTACATTCAGAACTGGGACCTGGGTTGTGAAGCCACAGACTTGGGGTCTCATCACTTCTGGGCCACAGGCTGTGTAGAGCTTTCTGAGGACAACAAAAGGAGTACTTTTTAGGATTTGCCGGTTTCCGTGGTATCATTTCAAGCTCTCAGCGTGAGGACACCGTCAAGTGTGGGGCTGGGAGGCGATGCACATGTTTGGTTTTTGGAGCCCTGCATGCTGAGTTTAGCAGGACCCTGGGCAGGGGTCCTGCAAGGCCTACAGGGATCACTGGGGACACAGGAGAAGGGGTGGGGAGGTGAGCTGGGGGCAAGGCATGGGTAGTGGAGGCTGGGAGCAGGCTGCCTTGTGAAGAGACCAGAGGAGGCTGATGGCCTGGTGCCAGCCAGGAACCGTGGTGGTGTCCTTTGGATTGAGCAGCACAGCATTGCTACTGACTTTGGGGTGGGCAGACTCCGAGACACAGGTGCAGAAGCCAAAGGGAAAATGCTTTATGCTTTTGTGTTATTCAGAAAAGTGTGGAAATACAGAATGGAGCCCAGAGCTGGGAAATGGATGCTGGAAGAGCAAGCAGATTGCCCCACAGGAGTGGCAGCCTCTTGCTTCACATGCTGCCAGACCTGGGTTGGTGGAATGTAGATGAGAATTCTCCCCAGATTACCCCGATTCAGGCTCGGCAACCCAGGTCCCCAGCTGCCGCCTTGCACTTCCATCTTCCCCTCTGGAGCTTAGCATGACCCAGTTCTGCAAGCATTTATTTGATTGATTGAAAACAGACAAGGCCCCTGCTCTCCAGGGTGGTAGACCCCGTGCCAGACAGTGCCCAGGGCAGCAAAATGAGGAAGCTCTAACTTTATCCTCCAGGGCAGGTGTGGGTGTGCAAAGAACAGGTGTGTGCAAGGACAGGTATGTGCCCCTCAAAAGCCCGACTAGCAAGGTAGTGATGGAGTTAGGGGGTGGGGCTGTTCCAGCCCTGCTGGAGAAGGCTTTTTTCAGCAGCAGAGCCTTAAAGCGTGACTACATTCAGAGAAGGACTTCCAAGGTCAGGGCCAAGACTATCCTTACCCACCTGGTGCCCCTTCGCTGTATTTTACCTTTCACTGCCCACCTTTGTTTCTTAGCCATGTGACCTTGAGCAGATATTTGACTTCTTTTGGCCTCAGATGGTGTTTGAGAAACATGATTCGGACCTCTCTGTCCTGCCTCTCTCTCAGCTCTCATTTCTCTCAGCCTCAGGAGAGACATGTACACAGACTGTTGACCTGGGCCTGTGTTCTGGCTTCTATTTAGATGTACCCCAAAACCTCATGCACTCAGAGTCTGGGATTTGGGGGAGTTTATAGCTAAGTGTACTATTGGGAGGTGTAGATCTGCTGAGAAGAGGGGGTCACTGGGGGCCTGGCTTGGAAGTTCATCTTTCTCCCTGGTTCCTCCCCTGCTCTCCTTTCACTCTATCTCCTCTCCACCAGGCAGCTTTTCTGCCCTCAAGTCCCTCTGCCATGCTGTTCTGCCTTGGAGCCAGCTGACCATGGACTGAAACACGAGCCAAAAGAAACCTTTCCTTCAAGTTGTGGGTGTCTGATATTTTGTTCTAATGGCTCAGAAAGTCACTGAGACAGCCTGGGCCCTGCAAGCTTGTTCCACCTGTACCTCCCCTCATCAGGCCCACTGAGAGCCCTGGGCCTCTGGTTCAGGGGAGGAGGAAACAGTAGGGGGAAGCATTGTCCCATCCTTGGATCTTATTGCTGGCGGATTGTGGTTTCCATGTCTGAGCTGTCCCCCTTCCAACCTTGTCCCTTTCCCTCAATCTTGGGAACTATACGGGACTAATATAAGGTCCTACATTTTGTGTACTGGCTCCACCAAGAGGAAGTGGGTGAAATCCAGACTGTGCTGGGCACTTTTCCCCGTGCACCATCTGCCCAGGGCTGCACCTGCCCGCTGTGTCAGTTCTCTATAGTTCTAACTATAGGCTGGCTTTGCAGGAGCCAGGGCTGGCAGCTCGGTCCTTGAACGCTGGCATATGGAGCCCAGGGGTACCAAGTGGTGTGTGAAGTAGGAAGTGACACCATTTCTATCTCACAGTTGTATCCCAGAAGCCCCTCATCCTGTGGACTTGTCTGCGGGAGCCACCAGAGCCCTTCCAAGTGCCTACCCCAAAGTACAGGCCTGTGGCATGCAGATCCCTAGCTAGGAGGCAGGGATGTGTCCCTGTCCACACCTCAGCCACAGCAATTACTCCCTTGCCAGCTCTATCTGTATGGACCCAGATGAATGCACCCTAAGACCCCACTTGTTGGACAAAGAGGTAGGAGAGGTCCTTTGATGAGTTTTCCACCATAAAAAGGTCAATGTTTAGAAAGTGAAGATCCTGGGTGTTGTGGTGCACACCTGCAATCCCAGCACTTGGGAGGCTGAGGCAGGAGGTTGGCTATGAGAGCAAGGCCAGCCTAACTGCACAGTGAGACCCTGTCTCAAAACAAAGTTTATTGGAGCTAAGAGAGGTGGCCTCTGGCTCCAGGCCCCTGATGGACACTGGTCCCAGGACTGGCCCGGCAGAGGGCTGAGGGCTTGGCTGGCACAAGGCCCCGCTGATAGAGCAGCTCCCTGGCTGCGTCTGGCATCTGTGTGCAAGGAGCAGGGGCCAGCGGGCCCAGACAAGAGGCCAAAGCCCAGATGCTCTCCAGCTGGCCCTCATTACCATTCGGACAGATGACTCACCAAGGTCCCTACCCTTCCTGGCCTCCGTGGGTAGATGCAGACCATCATGTGGGCCATTAGGATGGTTGTTATCACTCACTGTGAATCACGCTGGACCACAGTGAGCGTGAGTGTGTGTGTGGATGTGAGTGCGTGTGGTTTTGGGAGCTAGTGGAGGAATCTGAGCCAAGAAAAAGTGTGGCTCCGGCGACATGGTCCTGTGCCAGTCCACAGGGCTCTGGGGTGGCTCCCAGAGGATCCCCATGGCTCCACCAGTCCAGAGCTGCTCTCCCAGCAAGCCTGCATCCAGAGTGGAAGACTGGGGACCTCCGACATCCATGAAAACGAATTCCTGCTTTGTCCAGTTCTGTCCCTCCAAAGCAGCTCTAGCCTGGGCGTTTAGTCTTTCCTGCTGCCTCTGGTCTGCAGATGCTGGCGCACAGGGGTTGATTGCCTGGTGACCGGTGACTCCAGAGTGCCTCTTCTGGAAAAGGCCTGCCTTCCCTTAAAGCAGGAGCACCCTCTGCAGGATGCCAAGAGAAAATGCAGCTTCCATGGGAAGGCAGAGGAGGGTCATTCTTGATGCTGTACCTTGTGACTGTGGGGATCCACAGGTCCTGAGAGAGCCGCTGCTGGCTTCTTGAGTTAAAGAATAAACAGTAACAGTGCACCTGACTCCTGAAGTGTCTCCTGGCCTCGATGGTTGATTCTAGGGGTCAACGACTGCCTGAGGAAAACCTTGACACTTGCAAAGCATTTCGGGGGTGTGTGTGTGATGTTTCACAGAGGCTAGCACGTGAGTCTGAACACACTTGGTGAGGATGAGTCAGACTCGGTATGGATGGGCACCATCTAGTTAGCTGGAGCCTGGGGAGAACAGGTATGGAAGGAGAATGGGTCTCCTGGGCCACCGTGATGGACACCTTTCCTGCTGCCTTGGGTACCAGGACTCTAGGCTTGCTGGCCTGTGGGCCCCAGGACTCACACCAGTGCCCCCTGGTCTGAGGACCAAGGCTTTCGGCCTTGGACTGAGAGTCCCAACATCAGCTTCTGTGGCCTTGGGAGCTACTCTGAGCCAAGTCTCCAGTGTCCGAGGCCCTCCAGCCTGTAGCCAACTCATCATGGAGCTACTCAGTCACCATAATTGCAGGAGTCAGTCCTCTGACATATATTTATGGACATTCCCTATCAGCTTGTCTCTCTGGAAAGCCCTGAGCCAACACACTGACACTACTCTTCTTCTCCTGACTTCCACCCTTACCTCTTCACTGGCATCCCTTCCACAGACACATTAGTAATACCTCTGTCACCTCCACTTCCTCCACAGATGACATCTACTGTCACCTACCCTAGACTGAACTTATCCTCACCATTACTAGGATTGCCATCTTGCCCAAGCCCATGTTTACCTCTGCTATTAGCATGATTTCTAGGGTTCACATCGCCACCATTACCAGAATGTTCGCCACCTTCACCTCTGCCTTTGCCATCTTCCCAACTGCAGGCACTTTGATTTACCATAGTCAAAAATGCTCCAAGTTGGAATTCATCTAATACAGCTAACCTGCCGAGTGTCATGGCTCAGCTAGGTGCATGCTCTAGTGTGTGGTTTGTCACCCCCATGCATCCCAGGGCCCACCTGAAGTTGTGTCTAGCGGCTGCTTCCTAGCTTCACGAGAGAATATGGCACTGCAAATAGCTAGCCTGAGGGGAGATCAAAGTTCAGACTCTGAAGAGGGGACGTGTTTCAACTGAATGTCTATCACTTTTGGATCACTAAAGTCATGTAGAGAACCATCAAAAACTGGGGAGAGCCTATTCCACGGCTGCCATTTCCACCCTTGTCTTTCCCTTTACCTCCGCCTTCACCAGCCCACCATAGTCTCCTCCAAAGCTTAGTGCCTAGTACTAAACCTGACAGTGAGATAAGCCCCCCACTGAGAAAGGAACATCCTGTCTGGGTGACAGATGCAGCCATTCAGATCTCTCAGAGCAGAGAATCAGCAAGCCAGGTGTCCAAACAGTTCCTCCCTTTGACCTTCAAGGTGACCCTTACTCAGGATGCTCTTGGCAGGAATTGATACCTCTCTTTAAGCCATGCTTTCATATCTAAAGTGACAGCTGATGTCTGGTTGAAGGATGGAGGCCATTAATCCAGGGCTGCCCTTGTTTGCATGATGATGCATATATTTGCATATCATTTGTTCCCAGCCTCTGAATGCTGCACTGTGGATGTCTGGGTACTATTTGCATATCCCTGCAGGTGAGGGTCAGACCTTTGAGTCTCAGGTGCTTATTAATTCCCCAAAGAGATTCTTTAGTGTGCTGGTTCAGGAGAAGCTTGGAATGCTTAATCACAGAAGCATTCAGGAGAAGGGCTCTGAGATGGGGAGCCCAAGTTAGAACCTGCAGAAAGGGCAGCAGGAGCTTTAGAGAGGCCTGGGGGGAACACTGATGAGGGTGCTCTGTTCCTCAGTATCAGTTCAGGACAGTGCTCAGCACAGCCACTCCTGTCCTCTCTGGGCCAAAGTCCACTTGCTGGCAGATTCCGAATCAGTCCCTTCCTGTCCCCAGGGAGGAAGGCTTGGGACTCGTGTGTGTGGAAGGAAGAGGTCACCCCAGCAGATCCCTGCTCCCCTCCATCAGGTTCCTGCTCTCGCTTGGGGGTTCTCATCCCCGACTGCACTTGAGAATCATCCCAGGAGCTTTCTAAAAATACCAGCACCCCCATCCTGCTGCTGGCTGTTCTGATTTAGGCAGTGGGCCCTGGACATTGGTTATTTTAAAAAAGCTCTTCTGATGCTTCTCACCTGCAGCCCAGACTGAAAGCTACCACCTGGGGTCCTCTCACCACAGCTCACCTGGCCTCAGGATCAAGCAGAACAGGTAGACCTAATGTTGCTGTCTGAGGCCTCAGGGATCATTGTCCTTCTCTTCTGATGGTGAGCCTGTGGCAGGACAGCCCTTGGCACTGACCAGAAACTCCCTTCTTTTTGCCCTGGCCTTGCTCCACCCCAGCTCCGTCAGGGCCATTGAGTGTGTCCACAGCAGGCTCCTTAGGGACTGGGCAGGGCAGGACATAGGCCCGAATGGCTGTCCTCCACCCCTTCCCTCCAGAGCCTCCACCCCTTCCTGCACACACTTGGCCTTCTGGGCCTTCTGCTGCTAGTCCCGTGCCCCAACTGGCAGCTCCATCTTGGCTCCAACCCCAGCCTGATTTCCTTGTAACCCCAGAGCTCCAGCCCACGCCCCTCCTGGAGAAGGAATGCAGCATGGTCCACAGTAGGCCAAAGTTGGTTTATGATGATATGCAGCGGGGTCTCTTTTGAGGGCCTGCACTCTATTTCTTTCAAAGCATGTTTTTAAACATCTTAAACGATCCATTTAAAAACAACAACAATGAACAGAGCCCATGCTTCTCACCAGTGACGTGGGCCACTCTTCTCTTGGGATGTTCATCCTTTACTCCTGTGACCTGTTAGTGTGTACTCTAATTTCTGCCTCATAAACCCTTTGTGCCTCTTACTGGTGAATCCTGAAAGCTCTTTGTGATGGAAATCAGTGAACCTGTTGTAACCTGCCCCCAAAAAGGATGAGTTTGTGTTTCATACCTCTGCTTTGGGGGACCAACTTGGACTCTGTCTGATGACATGGGCCAGCTCCAGGAGGCGAAGAGGCATCAGGATTATGACTCTGACTATGAAAAGATGATGGCTCATCAAACAACAAAATCCATCTTCATTTGTGTCATTAGATCAGTCAGAGTGAGTGCTCTCTGGCTAAGCTGGGTCAATGCCTCCCAGCCCTGTCTGGCAGCAGCCATGAGACAGACTTTCAAGCCCCTGCCCTCTTTAAGAATAAGAAAAGAAGATTCTGGGGGTGGTGGAAATGAGTTCAGATAGAACAAATAAATGTAGATAGAAGAAATGGAAAATCATAATTTAAAAATTGTACTTTTGAAAAGCCTGCAACTTCAGGACAATCTGAGTAACCTAAGAATATTTGTATCAATAGTCTCAAGTTGTGCTTTTACTTCTTTCTTCCATGCCTGTCACACCCTAAGTCACTTAAAGATACTGTAAGTTCATAAGGAGGCTTAGCTGATGGAGAGCAGGGGCCTGATTTTAAGGTAAAGGAACTGATTGAGAGTTCAAAGCGTGTTTTAAGACCCATTTAAAAAACAAAACCAATAGATGGAGCCCATGCGTTTTGCCGGCACCAGTGAGATGCACGGACCACGTGAGCACCCTTTTCTCCCGCAACCAAGAGGAAACTTCCTATAGGCTCACAAAATTCCATAGGCTTCTACCCACTGTGGAAAAACACAAAAATTCCTGGATCTAGAAAATAATGTACTTCTCTTCAGGGCCCACAGTGTACTACTTTAATTTCTGCCTGAAAAACTTCTTTATGCCTCTTAAAAATGAGAAGAGATAATATTCCATGAGCATGACCGCATTTGGGACCACCCCAAGCTTCCTGAGCTGGCACGGGCTTGGGAGGAGGTAGGAAGCTGGGCTGGAGCCTCCTGCACACGCATCTGTCCCCTTTACAGCCAAAACTGTTTGGCATTTGCCAGTGTGGGTACTTGTCACACTTCCTGAAACCAATTAGTGATGAGTACCAAGGTACCACAATAGATGTCTGGCACTTGTGTGCATCTCCAACCCCAAATTATAGGCCAACCCGACCTAAGCCAGTAGGCCAAAGGAGCCATTGGAAAATGCACATCTGCTGTTTTTATTGACTCTTCTCTTCCCGAGGCCAAAGTTAGCTCAGCAAGATACCTCTTATTCTGCTACTCTGCTTCTTTGGTAAAATGTAAATACAGTTTCATTCTTGGAAAACCATCCATCCAGGTCTCTTATTTAAGTCAACGGTCACAAGAACAAAAAGCTCAGGAGAGCATGGTGCCTAAGTTTACCCGTTGCCTGGCTACAGGAGCTCCTGAGGCCTGAGAGAAGTGACGGGACAGAGTCTGGGCTTTCAGCATCCTGCCCCAACAGAGACAGCAGCTAGGAGACTCAGAGGGCACCGCGGGTGAGAGATTGTCACAAGGCTCATGGCTCCTCTTTTCTGGCCATCTGGCCTCTTGAAAAAGTGCCGCCAGCCGGCAGGGTAGGGCAGGTGTGTGTGTGTGTGTGTGTGTGTGTGTGTGTGTGTGTGAGAGAGAGAGAGAGAGAGAGAGAGAGAGAGAGAGAGAGACCCGGCCAGCCACAATGCTTCTAGGCAATCTCAAAGAGGCCCCCAGAACACAGGCAAGCTGCACAGGGGCTTCCTTGCCTGGGCGAGGGTCCAGTGCACTCTCAGGGAGAGACAAGTGAGGCTACAGTGCACAGGCAGCTTCAGGAGACCCCTGAAGGCTGAGACATGAAGGTGCAGTTATGAGCAGCTGTGAAGCCAGGAGGGAACCTGCCTGCTGATTGGAGAGTGACCCGGTTCTTCCAAAGACAGCTGGAAAAGGACTTGGTGGTATGACTGTCTGGGCAGGACGAGGCCTGGGGGAGCCTCTGCCCACCTGATTCCACCTGTGGACTCATTCTTCTGAGAAGTGCTCAGTATTGTTTCCCAAGAGCTCCTGGAGGGATCTCAAGATCAGCGCTACCCTTAAGGATTTACTCAGATCTCCCAACTGCTGCCTTAGAAAACACTAATCCATCAGGAGCGTGGCTGCCCACACCAGCTCATCCAGCCCGTGCCCTCTCTGGATGCACAGTGGGCAGCTCGCCAGCAGGCTCCCCTCAGCCCTCTCACACCCCAAGCTCCGCAGATCAACAAAAACACACAGCACCACTCCATAAGCTGAGTGTGGGGCAGGTGTATTGCTGGGACCCTCGTCCTCACACCCCATGCCACTTTGTCTTGACTTTGTCATTCAAGGTCATCCTGTCCATCAGGGGCATCTGTTCGTCATGTACAGGTGTCTTCAGAGAAAGAAATCTTTCAGTGGCTGGGGAACCTGAGGAAGAGAAGAGTTCCCAGGTGTAGAGAGGTGGATGCAGTCTACTACTTTCCTTCTTCATTCTCCCAGGCAGTGACCTTTCCTGAGCTTCTGGGTGCCCAAGCCCCTCGGGTGGTCATGGGATAAGCAGGGAGGGCCTCAATCTCTGGGCACACAGCCTGCCCATGAAGCCTGGGCTCCACATGGAAGCAGCAGAAGACCATGCAAGGAACCTCCATGAGTTGGTGGCTTGGACTATGGCCCTGAAGCTGACTGTTGCTGCTGGGGGATCAGGAAATGCTTCTTAGGAGGAGGAGGAGGAGGAGAAAGAAGACGAAGAGGAGGAGGAGGAAGCATAAGGCAACTTACATCCTTTTGGATGAGCTCAGCATAAACCATGCAGGCTGCAGAGATGAGCTCATCGGCGTCAAGATCGATGAGGTTGTTGCAGGCCTGCGCGGGGAGATGTGTGTGCGTGTTTGTGTGTACGCATGTCCTCAACCTGCCTGGCACAGTGCTGACACTGTGTACTTTGTGGCGGTGTTAACTGTAGCACCCACACTGGCTCTAGGAATTCCTGAAGCTCCCCTACATATTTCAGCAGCTTCTAAGGAGGACTTGATTATAGCTGAGGTACAGCTAAAGTTCTTTTCAAACAAAACCTTTACCTTTTTTTTTTTTCAAATGTTGGGAAGTTAGGTCCTTCCACCACAACAGCATCCCTAGGCCAAGGGCTGCCTTGAGGCAGGGGAGCACAGTGGTTAAAGCACTCGAGGCCTCTGCTCCCTGAGCGCTAACTGGATGTTAGCCAGTGTTGGGCTGACTGGCAGGTATGGAGGCGCTCACACGTCCAAAGCCCTCAGCACAGAGCTGATGATACTGAGCTCTTTCGGCATAGAAGCTGGAGTCATAGGGAAGTCCAGGACCCCAGGCCCTTCCACTGAGGTGTGTGCGGTATTGGGGTCTCCAGCGGGGAAAGTAGGGTGGCTCACCAGGAGGATGGCATCACCGCTCATGCCTTCCAGCAGCGCCTGCTCTCGAACCATCTGCAGCATGCTGTAGGCCACCAGCACCTGCAGGTTCCGGCAGGGCTTCCCAGTCAGCAGGACCTGAGGGGGTGGGTTGGAGGCCCAAACTGCAAACACCCTGAGATGGTAAAGCATGTGCCTACCTGCCAGTGCCTGGGGCCAGCCCCTCCCAGGCCTCATTGCTCATTCATTCATTCATTCATTCACCCTGGAGTGCTCGGCATGGGCTACTGGGAGATTCAGCCGTAAGGGCCCCTAAGAAAGAATTCATGGTGGAGAGGATGGGAGTTTATGAGAGGCCAGGGAAGGCAAGAGTTGATGGGAGCTCAGTGATCCAGGGGTGTCTCCCAAGGCTTGAGTGTGGTCAGGGACTTGGGCGGGAAGACAAGCAGGCCAGGCAGAGTGTGAGGCAGATGGGCCTTGGCCTGGGGCACTGAATGCCAGGCTCACAGTTGGGTGGTGATGGTGGCAGGCTGTTCCCAGGGAGGTGAACCTGCTGTGGCCTGGGGGTGTGGGCAGAGGACTATAGTTATCCTTGGGGGACAGGAGACAGGGGTTCAATGTAGCCAGCACCATGGAGACAGGGAAGATCCAGTGAGAGGTGGCCGGGCTCAGGCTGCAGGAACTTTGCAAGGGATGAATGGACAGATAGGAGCAGGGTTGTCGGGCTAATAAAATGTTGAGCCAATGAGCTACATCTAAGGCCAGGAATGGTGGGAAAACTGGCTGCTTGGGGCAGGGACCTAAACCCAGCATTCCAAGCAGGGAACTCACCTCCCAGAGGCGCCAGACGTCATCAAAGGATTTGAAGGCACGCTGGAAGCAGAGGCAGAACCAAGGGAAGAGGGCCTGCACCACCCCTGCGCCCTTCCCTTCTGTGGGGAGAGAAGCGGGTGCTGCCCAGGAGGCCAACAACATGAGCGGGGAACCATGCTCAACAAGGCCAATGTACACAGAGCTCACAGGACACTTAGGAAACATGGCAGCCCTGGTGGTGACTGGGCCAACTGTCCCTGGGGACTGAGGCCATGTTTACCAGTGCAGACCCCAGCCGTCTCCTCCTAGGGCCTGGACAGTCTCCAGAACTATTCCTTTTCCTGCAAGGGCAGCTGCCCCCTCCCATCCTTGCTTAGATGGGGCCCCAGGGGGCAGGAGATGGGGTCCACGCACTCAGGTGCTCCGCAAATGTGGGGTCCAGGATGGAGATGAGGCAGCTAAGCATGTCCAGGTTCTTGCCCACCCCGATGTTGATGACGCAGCTGTTCTCCTGCATAGGGTAGGGCCAGGGTGGGAAACTGATTTCCTCGGCAGCTCCACCCTGCTCTGTTCCAACTCTGGGGTGGGGGGCTGTGGGTGGCATCCCCGAATGGGTGCATGTGTGTAGGGGACCTTGTCCGTGTCTGTGTGGTCTGTGTGTGCAGGTGTGCCCATTAGCTGTGCCCGTACACAAGAGGTAGATGTGTACCTCTTGGTGATAGTGTGTGTCTGTGTGCAGGAGAGTGTGATGGGATGCAGAGATGTCACAAGGGTGGCTCACAATCTAGTGAA
>PVKA01023659.1:0-35319 GCA_004027165.1 Ctenomys sociabilis | reverse complement strand
TTTTTTTTTGAGACAGGGTCTCACTGTGCAGTTCAGGCTGGCCTTAGGCTCACTTTGTAGCTCAGGCTGGTCTCGAACTCACAACAATCCTCCTGCCTCAGCCTCCCTAGTGCTGGGATTACAGGCATGCGCCACCACGCCCGGCTCCATGCTAGTTGTTTTTAAGAGATCTTTGCCTACGTTTTTACTAGCTGCAAAAGTGTCTTTAAGGTCAGAGAGTCTATTTTCACTTTCACTTAAATGGATTTACCAGCTTGTGGTTGAGGTTTTAATATCCTGTATATCACTTTGGATCTGCTTCATACATTCTATGTCTTTCCTATATTGCTTATTCTGGGGTTCCATCATTTTTATATTCTGCTCTATTTTTTTATCAGTGTATTTTTTTTTTATCAGTGTATTCTTTAGAAGCACTTAGTACTTCTTTGATTATAGTTATCACTACTTTTTTTTACTTCAGAAATTATTTCTGATCTGATCTCTTCTATACCTTTCTGCAGTTGTTTCTTTACTTTCAACGCTATTATTTCAGAGATTTCAGGGTGTGATTTCCAATTCCCTCTATGCTAGTGTCATCTGCATTTGTACTGGGGGACTCGGGGCCTGAGACTGCTTTTTGTTCCTTCTCTTTGTTATTCTGTATCCACTAACTTTTGATCTTTGGTGTAGAGCTTAGATAGAGTTATTCCCTTAGCAGCAGGTCTGGATGTACAAAGTTCAGACTCCTCCAGGTGGGTGTGGCTTGGGTCTGGCTGCTGTGCTCCACTTCTTCCTGCTGCAGCCTTACAAGTGAACCCTTTGTGTCACTCTGGCAAGATGTTCTGCTCCTGAATCAGCTGGGTGGGACTTGCCTCTAGCCTCCTTGCAGGGAGTTCTGCGGAAGGGTTCCATGCTGGGCCTTTGCTCTGGATCACTTCAGGGTAAGGTGGCCTGGGCAGTGTCACTCACAAGCTGGGCCTGTGCTCTGGGTTGTTTCAGGATCCCGAGGCCCATGAGGTCTCACTCATAGGCCGGGCCTGCGCTCTGGGTAGATTCAGGACCCACTTGGGGCCATAGTTTAAAGTATTTACAGTTGTGAACCTAATCATTACTGGCTTAAATCAGAGATTGATTAACTTCATGAAGTACAAAGTCTGAAGGCCATATAATCAGAGTTGGGGGGGACTCAGCAATGCCCCTGTGATACCTGTCTCTGCTGGACTGACAGAAGCTTGTTGGTTGCATTGTCTTCCATGACACCAAGTACCTCAAACAGAGAAGAGGAAACTTTCAAAGTTTAAAAGGAAGAGATTACAGAGAAAAACAAAAACTGATAGATTTGACCAGTCATCTAGCCAAATTCATCTTCATCGAGGGACTAGATATTTGAGTTGGTTCACCACGTAAAATTTTATATTCAGAAGTGTCCTTATGATTTGTAAAAAGCAGGATTTGGGTTTTGAGTGAAGAGTGGCTGAAAATAAAGAAGCAGGTGCTGAAGGAAAACCCCAGCAACATGCCTCAGCCACTGATTTCCATTACCCAGGAATTTTTTCTTCTTTCCTCCTCTTGGACATGACTAACAGCTTGGTCAGTTCCAAAGCCACAAAGAGGAAAGAAAGAAGGCTCTTGGGGGTGAAGTTCTTATCTCTCACTAAGAGAAGAGAAACACTGGCACCTTGTCTGGAGCACACTGCCTGGGTATTTGAGGGGTGGAGACAAGTAACCACGATGTAACAAAGTACAAGCTGAATACAGGAGAGGTGCTGTGATGAGGCCAGACAGCTACATTACTAAAAGCCGTCCACACTGGGGGAAGAGACTGCATATTGCATGGTACGGAAGTACCCTGAGGTGCCGCATGGGGTTAGCCAGAAGCAGTTAGACACATGTGTACCCATGTGCAGCACTTCAACAGCCCCACTGTAGAGAACAGCATTCTCATGAGCTGGAAACAGTCTTCACCCTGCTCAGGGCTCTTTGCTCTCTGTAGATGCTGGAGAGCTGGTTTCAGGCTGCTATGCCCACTCCCTGGCAGCAACCACAGTTGCTCGTACAGAAGAGCACAGGTCACTTGGGCTGGGGCCAGCAGGACCTGTACCTTTGAACGTTGCTCTCGCCAGGTCCTGGGGATGCTTCCCTGCACCTCAGCCCTGACCTTCCAAACAAATCTGTGTGCAGATTCAACGAGGTTTGAGGAGTGCCCTGTGGCTGGGTACACAGTTGAGGGAGGTCCTGGATTGGAGACTTCCAGGAGCAGAGCATCTCTGTTCTTAAACATGTAGGTAAAGGTACTCGTGCATTGGGGTAGCATCTACCCTGACAGTGGAGGAAAAGTGTTCTGCAATGAGTTCTGACTACACTTAGATGGAGGTCTAGATCCAGCATGGTCCTAAGTTGTTCCAGCACTGGACAGATGGAGTGGCTTCATGGGACATGATAAAAACAGCAGTGTACGGTAGTTGGAAAATGTACTTTTCACTAACATCTCATCTCCTTTTGTGTGAGTTACTCATATTTTCTACGGCTATCACCAGCAAAACTGTCTGTCAACCACCTGCCAGCCCAGCTCCTTAGCCTAACTGGGTTTTTGGACTTAAAATAGATCTCCTGATACTTATTTGTGAAAGAAAACCTAATTTTAAATATTGGGAATATTGTTTTCTTTCCAAAATATAGTGTCATATTTCATTTACTCTTCATGAAATGTTCCTAATTCCTTCCTTTCTTGGTAACAAGAATCAAACTCAGGACCTTATTCTTACTAGGTAGACACTGTACCACTAAACTATATCCCTGGACCCAATGTTCCTAATTCTATGTGGATGTTAAATAAGTCTCTGAGAAACAGAGGCCACACTGTGGTGCTGAGAGGGCACTGGAGGGCCTCCCCTCCTGGAGGCCAACCATGTTTATATTACTTTGTTAAAAACAATTTCTAAATAGCTAAGATTATTAACATTAAATTGTGAATTATGGGAAAGTTACACACTTACTGAATCTTTTTGAACTTGTCTGAATATTGAGTTTAGATTTTATTTTTGGTTACTGGGACTTTGCTAAGGAAATACTATGGTATATACTGAACTACTTTATTTTTAAAAAATATGACACACAGTAAGCTTTGTTTACTATTTATTATTAGTGGTTTATTTAGGGTGTTGCTTTAATAAGTATAGGTTTTTTAGCCAAAAAACAAAAAAACCAAAAAAAACAAAGGAAAGACTGTGTAGGGACATAAACATAGGGAGACAAAGGACAATTTAAGAAGTTACTGAAGTTTATTATTTGATTTACCTCTGACAAAGCAAAGGGAGGAGCACAAACACAAGAGTCAGGTCCCACACTTTGTATACTGCCATATCCCAACTGACCCAGCAGAGGGTGCTGTTACCAGCCCTGAGGCTGCACCTAAGTGACCAGAGTTGCAGGGCTTATGCCCCCAAGGGCAAAGAACACTGATGACCCTAATTCTACAGGTCACAAAGTGATGTGAGGCCCACTCAACATTGATCCTGTACTAGGATAACTAGTACAAATAACAAGATTTGAATACTGCATCAAATATGCTTTTTATAGAGCACAGGCTCTTGTAAACTGCTCTAACTTCCTCCCTTGCTAAAATTCTATTTAGGTCAAATCAAGGCCAATAGCATAAATTTTTTTTAAAAAATGACTTTAACAATGGTCACAAACTTCTCCTGATAGATCCATAGCTGAGGCTATTTACATAGATTTGGGGTTCTTCATAATTCAGAAGTTTAAATTCTGAGCTCACACGGGTTATCTCTCCAATTGATTACAAGATACTCAGAAAGAACTGAGGTATAATCACATAAAACTGCTTAAGAAGGAATTAAAAAAAAACAACAAAAAATGGATTTAGATTTCCCATACTGCCAAGAAAGTATATAACAACTGATTCTACAGAAGTAACTAAAACATGGCATAGGTAAGCTGAAGAGCTGTGAGGCTCCTCTAGTTCTTATCACATGTCGCAGACAATTCTGATGTAATAAGATTCTCAGGCTGTACCAAAAGAATTATAGGTAGAAACTGCAAAAGCAGCAAAACCCAGTTTTAAGACAGAATTCAGTTCTACAGACAAACATGCACCAGTCTACAATTCCTAGTTCTGACAAAACACCTGCATCAATCTTATTGCAAAACCCAAGTCTGCTTTTGTTTAGTTAGATATGGTTATTTGCTGCTAGAACATTCATTCTGCCTCCACTGATCATCTGGTCATTGATCATAAAAAATTATGCATAGTACACTTAACACAGAACACTACAAAATTTAGCTTAATTTCTAGTCATTTGCATAATGTATAAATCTCATATAAATCTGATAATTTAACATCATACTACTTTCTGATCCCACATTTTCCTATTTCTGATGTTCTTAAAACTGTAAATGCCCAGGCAACAGGAAGATGTCTTTCTTAGAGCACAAACAGCTTTAAAATTTGGCTAAAAGAAGCACCCAGAGTTAGTTTATAGAGTAGAAATTAAAATGCCATTTTTTAAAAAAGAGAATTGGAAGATTTACAAATGTTAAATACCAGGAATTCCCTAGTTTTAGTGCCTGGGACACATACTGACCTGGGAGCCCTTCTAAATGCGTGCAGATTCAAGACTGGGTGAAGGAGAAAGGGAGGAGATCACCCTCCATCTATTTTTAAGAAATCTATTTAGAAGTTGTTAATAAAGATACTAAAAATCACAAAAGCTCACTCTTTCATCCCTGTGTGCACACTGGCTTCCCTATTCTCAGAAGCACAGACTGTTCATGCAGGAGATGTAGCCCCATGTGCTAGGGTTAAGGTGAGTAGGGGGTCAGCAGTTGTCAAGAGTTCTTCAAAAACTTTCCTATTAGCTAAGTCAAGTCAAAGGAGCAAAACACTTGCAAAGGAAGTACCCAAAAGATCATGATATCCATCTGTCTTTATCAACAAAAGAATATCACCTCCCTCATCTTCTTAGCATAGCATTTTCTCAAAAAGGGCCTGACAGAGCTAGGTCACTGGCCAAGAGCAGACCCTGCTTGACAGCTTTCTCCCAAAACAGCTTTGTGCCACCCTGCTACATGCTGACCCCTCATCTGCAACCTCAATCTATCACTTCAGTTAGGAAAAAAAGAACCTAAGAGAAGTTTTAACTCTGTTAAAAAATTACTTCTTAAATTCCACAGATACCCAAGAATGAGGCAGATGTGTTTTAATATACATTAGGAAAAAAATAAAAACCACACACTCTTAAAGCAAGCACCTGGGTTTTACTTCAGTTTATAATAATTTAATGTGCCTGAGAATTATTGTGCAAATACATGTAATACTCATTAAAAATATGCATAGTGCACTTTGAAAAAAAGTAAATATGTAAATATACAACATAATCTAATTCCTATAGATTGCACTTCGGGTTTAACCCTTCCAGCCTCTAAGGAGATCGGAAGGAAGTTATGGTTGTTTTACTTGGGTATTGTATTACCTAGATTATTATAGAAAACAAGGTTCCTTGGTTCTAAATAACTCATATTTTCCTTCTTAAAGTAAATCTCTCCTAACCCTTATCCATGTTTTTTTTTTTGATGCTGTATAAAAATACAAATTTTAAAAATGAACTTTTAGTAATCATAAATACAAAGGAATTTTGATGATATTGGGTTCCCAGTAGCTTAAGATCTGAAAACAGAAAGAAGTCTGTACTTCGAGCTAATGAAATACATAAAAACATTTGTCTTGCTAGTGCTTTGTGTACACATCAGATGTTCAGTTTCACTGAACACCAGCAGAGAAGCAGGGGTTCTCAACACCACCTACTGCCATGACAGACCCAGCCTGCCACGCCTGCCTACTGCTGCTCTGTCCTCTTCCTATCCTGGGCAAGTATCCTGCTCAGCTCACTGGAAGAGAAGGTACTTTTCAATATTAGAGAATTTATTCTCTACTCAGTTTTGATTTTCAAGACAAGAATGTTCAACTAAAGGAGGGCACTGAGCCTTTTGTTTTCTGGGCTCCAGACACTGGAGGCTCATCCATTTATACTTTCAGCTTACCACACTCCATTCCTGAGAACCTCAGCCCAACTTTGTTCCCAGCTCTCCATAGCCCTCTTCCCACATCCACAACCTTCTGCAACATTCCCTTTCTCTCTAGTTAGCCCACACTGCAGGATCAGTGCACACTGGCCTTTTGTGTGCCACCCTGTACCAAAGGTCAGTTCCCACTGAGCCCTAGTCCTCCTTTAGGATGTCCATTCTGGGTGAGGATGTGGACACTAGGACACCAAAGCTCCCCATCATGACTGGGAGACTCTGATTCCTCCTCAGCCCACCCAGTAAACTGCTACTTGAATTTAAATATACAGCAGAGTCTGCTTTCTGAAGACCAACTTCTGACGCTTGGCTTTTCCCATTCTCTTGTGCATCAGGGGCCTTGACCACTCTGGCTATGCCTAGCCTCTTCAGCCTGTCCACCAAGCTCATCTTCAACTGGCCCATATCAAGAGGATTCCGGGAAGGTCTCAAGCCATACATCTCCTGGAGGAACGTTTCAGCTGGCCGAGAAGCCAAGAAGTTTTCAGAGAGATGCACCCGGGGCTCAAAGGGCATAGGAGAGGGGCACGGTGAGTGAGATGGAGAATTTGGTGGTGTGGACGGTGTGACCAGGGTTTTCAGAAGTGGCTGGAGATGGGGCTTCTCGGACACTGGGCTGTGGTACACTTTAGCAGAGATGCCCCGCTCTCGTAGGAGTTTGGCCAAACTCACAGTGCTGCTGAAGGTTGTTGTGGAGTCTCGTCGTTTGGTGATGGACTCACCAATGCTGAGCTGGTAGGACACGGCAGGGGAGCTCACAGCTGTGCTGGGCGAGGCGCTCCCACTGCTTCCACAGGACAGTGAAGGAAGCCCAGAGCTTAAGGAAAAAGTGGGAGAAAGTTTAGGACTAAAAGTAGCCACAAGATAGTGTTTTATTTTTATTAAGATCTCCATCTATCAATGAAGTATATAACAAGAAACAATAACTTGTGGGTAGACAACTCTTTTGAGTTTTTTTTTTTTTAAATACAATCTTTTGTAATGAGATCCAAAATGCTGTTGGGTTTCTGTTTTGGGTAGTGCTGGGAATTGAACCCAGGCTTTGTGCATAGGAGGCAAGAACTCTACCACTAAGCCATATCCTCAGTGAGACCCAAAAGAATTTTATTCAATTTTTAAGTTCTATATCACTGAAAAATAATAAACATCTATTAAATTTCCATTCTCAAGAAATGCTAGTTCCAAACAATGCTAATATGAATGGAACATAACTTGGATCAGTACTTTCAGGAAATCATGATTAAAAGTTTAGACAGAAATTAATTATTTATTCATATTCTAATTAAAAAGAAAAATGAAATAAGAAATCATGTACTGAAGGGAACAGCAAGGGAATGAATAGGTTCTTCTTTAGCCAGTTTACCAGTATTTAATAAACTCTACTTCAGTACAGAATACCATTATATCATGCCATAATGTTTAAAGATTATGAACAAAATACAACTTTAAGAGTAACACATAAATTTTCTAGAACAATATTCATTCAGGTGAATTTTACTCTTTGTTTAAAGCAACTGAAGTAAGAACCTCTGATCTGGCACAGTTGATATGTGTGCCCAGTGGCTACATTTCCTTTTCCTATTTCACTGTGAAATTTCCCATCCATTCCCAACTGTATACTGCATATGATGGCATTAACTTACATTAAAACCCCTTCAAGGGGGCTGGGGAGATGGCTCAGTAGAATATGTTCCCTGGAAAGTGCAAGGGTCTGAGTTCAATCCCTGATTCTGCCAGGTGGAGGGGGGGAACCTTCAAGAACCAATTTTATAAAATTTATTTTGGTGATTATCAGATATGTTGGTGGCTGAATCCTCAATCTCTATAAAAACTCTGGACACTGATGCTTGGGTCAGTTTCCCTGGTTGGCAATATTCCATGTGCACACATCAGCATCATGAGAGTAATGAATTATAAGAGCAAGAAAAGTTTCACATGCAGGATCCCCAGAAATTGCTGTAATTTCCTCGGGATAATTCCATCCTGAACTCTTGCCTTACAACAAGAGCAGCCACAAGTATCACAGGTTTCTGAGTCCTCCTGTATGGTTTGGGAATCCCCTGAACTTGCATACTGTATCAGAAACAAAGATTTCCCTCAAATCTTGCAGTCTGGCCAGCTCTGACCACAGCCTTAGCTACGACATCTGCTAACTGTCTGCTCTTGGATAAGTAACTTCAACTTTAATGTTTCCTTCTTCATTTTACAAAATACACACTCAGTGTGTCCTACCTGTTTCAAAGAGTTATACTGATTGAGTGAGAAAGTATGATGTGCTACTCTTAAAGACAAATGATTACAGAACATTAATTAAAACTTTGGAAACTGAAATAGAAGGTAATTTTGAAAAGAAATTCATGCGAGGCCCCAGATTTCCTAGGCCTTCTTACCTAATATGGGTAACCTGAGTGATATCAGAGGGATGCAATATTCTACAGGTGGTGAAGGTGAATGTTGAGTTCGTGCATGACAGACACTTTCCTGGGTTTGAGGTTGCAACTGAAATAGATTTTGAGGGTTTGGAACACAAAATTGAAAGACTAGGTTAATAATGTTAAAGCTCATCATTATTTATTAATAACACAGCACTTGGCTGGAGATGCAGCTCAATAGCAAAGAGCCTACCTGGCAGACACAAGGTCATGAGTGCAAGGGGCTGGGGAGAAATTTCCATTACCAAAAAATCCAAAACTAGACAAAAAACAGCATTTATCAACTGCCTTTGTCATGAAAGTTAAGCATGGAAATGAATTATACATAGATTATACTGGTATTAGCTGATCAGAATGTATCTGAATCCTTCTAATTTAAAACTATAAATAAAAGGCATATAAATATGCATGAGAAAGCCATACTCTGAAAAAAAAACAGTAAAAACAACAAAATAATTCAGATCTAGTCACCTAAAACCTAGGTGTGGCTTTCAAGTACGGTCTACAAAAATAATAGTAGGTAAAAGTGCTGGCTCCCTACCACAGATCTAGGATGTAACCAAATTACCTTGAATTTGTCAGTCATACATTTATAATGTGAAAAGATGCCAGATTTACCTAAGAATGTCCTTCATTAAGCAGTAAAAATTGTCCACTGACAATTTTGTGTCTGAGTCTTCTCACTATACTGCACAGTGAGAGGGAAGTGTGCATTAAGCCCCCTACTGCATAGAGATGATTACCTACACTTGCAGCTAAGTGGAAATTCTGGCACGAGGGAACTCCATTTTTAACTTGAAAAAACAACAGAAAAATGACGCAGAATAAGGTATTTGGTATTTTCTTAAAAAATGAATGAAGAGGGGCCAGGGGCTTAGCTCAGTAGCACAGCAACTGCCAGGCAAGTATGAGGTTAGGAGTTTGATTCCCAATACTCCCACCAAAAAACAAACAATGAAGTGAGCCTGTTTCTTTTTTAAAAAAAGCTTTTTATTTTTGCCAGTGACACAATTTGAGCTTTCAAGTGAAAATCAGGGTTCTGGAAAACTTGTACCCATCACAGAGAACTTGATTTTAGCAAATTATATATAATGAAATGCACAAACATTTGGAAGATCTGCCTAACTCAGTGAACCAGTATTTTCTTAACGACCAATGTGTTTTAGCAAAGCAGGCACAAGTGAAAGATACAAAGAGAAGGGCATACTAGTACATTTTAGTGTAAGAAAGTATAAAAATTCACTAACAGGGTTTCAATTGTTTCATTGCTACAACTATTCAAGAAATTACCATTTAGCAAGGTTTTGTGTACTAATATCAAATACCCATAAATACTTGGAAAGACTCTCCTTTCCCAGCTGTGTTGTATGAGGCTGAATTTTCTCTATATTGCTCAGCCAAAACATCATAACATTGCAATACACTTAATGATTGACATGACTGATAGTGAGAACTTCTAGCTGTCTTCTATTAAGTTGGAATTAGGGGTTTGCAAACTTATAAAACACTATCTAAAAAATGTAGCTACTTTCCTAGAATATACTGTTTATATAGCATTTAATGATATAATTTTATCTATTATTTATTAAAATATTTATTTAAAAATATATTAATATTTTTCTAATTCCTTAGTTTTGATTTCTAGTGCAGTAAGTATCAATAGGTAAAACCCACAATGATAAGCCCTCTGGAATTCTCAAAGATTATTATAAAAAGATTCTGAGATCAAAAGGTTTGTGAACCACTGACTAACAGATCTCTCACTGCCAAATCTCTTGTACAGGCTAGCTAAGATGAAGTGGGAAGAATTAGGGTTGTCAAAAAATCTGTACTCATTATTATAACAATATTAATATTACAAAAATGATAAATTATAGCACAATAAGAATAGTAATAACATATCCAATATTTTTTTTTTTTTTTTTTTTTTTTTTTTTTTTTTTTGAGACAGGGTCTCACTATGCAGTTCAGGCTGGCCTTAAGTTCACTTTGTAGCTCAGGCTGGTCTCGAACTCACAACAATCCTCCTGTCTCAGCCTCCCGAGTGCTGGGATTATAGGCATGCGCCACCACGCCCGGCCACATATCCAATATTGAGTACACTCCAGTGAGGTTACAGCAGAGGTAGCCAGCTGATCACAGTGAATCTGAGTGCAAAGTGCTTTTAGTTTCTAGGCCATATTCAACCAAACCCCCTCTCACCTGTAACAGGTCCATCTACTGAACTGATGGGTGGCAGGAGGAGCCCAGCTGTCGTTGGCTTGGTTACCTCAGGTTTCTGCTCCACCTGAAGAGGCTGATGAACCTGAAAAGTGATCCCCTCCTCTTCATCCTCCTCTAAATCTGAGATGTGATACATGGCAGTATCCTTGGGCAACTGGGTAAAGCCTTTAGTAATGACACCTGGTCGGGCATCAAGAATAGTCCCCAAATTTGGTTGAGCGAGCTGCTGCCAGTGGTATAGAGTTTGTGATCCTGAATATGGAAACCAAAGGGAAATAAAAAGAGGTATTTTGTTAAAATTTGCAAATCAAAAAGTTTTCTGTGGAAAACTGACAAGATCAAGATATGAATAATTCTTCTCTTCCAAAAGTAACTTTTTGTTTTACCCTCAGAGATCAAAGTCAGGACCTTGTGCTTGCCAGGCAGGTGTTATGCCACTGAGTCACAGCCCCAACCTAAAAAGGAATTTTAAAAAGGACACCTAAGAAAGGGGTGAAACAACCAAGAAGACACTCTTCCTAGAAACCAGGATGCTGAGACTGTGACAGTGTGTACCTCGAAGGGGGAATATGTTTTCCCATGTGATAAAAATCAGTACTTTCCTTGCCTGGAAACAGGCTTATGAACTTGGAAGTCAAAAGCCAGGGTCCTAAGTTGGAAGATAATTTGGATTTTCAGTAGTGTGTCTGTGTAGATCCCCACCCTGGTCAACATTCTTATTCCTCTGGGCTTCCAGGGAAAACAGGAAACAGAGATAGATAAAGAGGACACATTCCTTGGTTTCAGTCTGAGGAACTTGGGGAATTGAGCATTTGCTTCAGACATTTTATCCTAAAAATTGTGAGGTCCTTCTAGTAAGTTACCTACTCAAAATTATGTTTAATGCAGAACTGTTTTATGACAATGTCAAGAGGAAAACTCAAGAATGTCACTTTTCTATAAAACAAAGACATTTATTGCAATTTCAAGTTCTATCTTAGAATAGAAACTGAACTGAAACAGAACTCAAAAAAGAAAAATACAGGCAGACACCCCGCTAAGTCAGTTATACTTCTTGAGTACTGCAGTTTAGATCTAGAATATTCCCCCAAATCCTCATGCACTCAGATGTGTAGATTTTGGAAGGTAACTCGGTCATGGTGGCACTATACTACTCCTCCTTGCATTCACCCACTCATGAATGCAGCAGCTGAGTGTTGTTAGGGGTGTGACCTGTACGGGTGCAGCTCCTTCTCTGGCTCCTGTCTTCTTTCTGTTTCCTAGGAGTTGTGACTTAAACAGCTTTCCTCCTTTAGGCCCTTTCCTCATGCCCTTCCTGTCTTGGAGCTGACCAGCCATGCAAGGGCCAAGACCTCTAAAGCCAAACCAAAACAAACTTCTCCTCCTTAAATTGTAGGTGTCACATATTATATTTTAGTGATGAGGAAATTGAACAAATGCCAAGTTAAGAGTTCCTTTTTTTAAAAAAGGAAAGTTAATATGAAATTACATCATTCTCATTTATCATATTCCACCTATCTTACAGGGAAAGTATTATCAATGATACACCTTAGTGAAGGATATCCCTTCTCACATTTATGTTAAAAGTGTCAAAGAACTGGTGGCTGAGGACTTATGAGAATGTACTCTTCACTCACAAAGTTTCCAAGCCAAGGTTGCCCAAACAGAGAGATGTAAGGATGACAAATGGATCTACACACAGACTCCCCTATAAGTAGATTCACAATATGAATCTCAATTTTGGGGAAAGTCCAGTAAGTTGCATGGTTTGGAAAGGGTCCTTAATGACTTATTACCTTCAAGGGGCTTGACAATTTGTAACTTTTCTGGCATAAATCCTCGATGGCAGCCAGCACTGCCAAGCTCTGTGATCTCCAACTGGTCCGTGGACAGGCTCTCTGGGGGGCTGTCACAACCACTAGCCCCTTCATTCTGGTCAGCTAGAACTTGGATCTTCCGCTCCCATTCTTCAGCAAAGAACTGTTTCTCACTGAAGTAGTTCTGCCGACGCAAGCTAAGACGATGCAGTGCCACTGCCAAGTCACTATCTGTAGAGGGTCCTGGCTGGCTTGAGGGCTGACAACTGCTGCGGGAGAATCGCACACACTGATGAGATCCAAAGCTCAGGAGTATACTCTAGACCCTCCCTGCCATGCAGTGAACATTCAAAAGTCCAGTCTTAAAAATGAAGTATTTTCTTAGCTATCTAGAATACAGAAATAAAAACCACAAACCCAATCACCATTATACTATATATTTTTAAATTTGTTTCCAGTGTTGGTGGCCGAACTCAGGGCCACTGTACTGAGCTACACCCCTTTGTATTTCTTTCTTTGTTTTTTGGCAGAACCAGGGATTGAAGTCAGGCCCCTGTGCTTGCCAGGAAAGCACTTATTCCACTGAGCCATCTCCCTGGTCCCTCTTTTTTCTTTCTTATCTGAGATAAGTTCTTGCTAAATCACTATGTTGCCCATAGTGGTCTTTTGCCTTAACCTTCCTTCCAGATTATAGCCATAATCATTTTTAAAGATCATTTCAAATGGATTTAGAGAGGCAAACAATATATTTTGTTGTTGTATTTGCTAATTTTTCTATTTAATTTATGAAACTACATATATGCTCATCAATATATTTAGATTACGTGATTATGAAAGTAAACATTCTCATATTTCACTGAATCTACCATTGACTGAAAGAGGTACCATTATTTTATGCACCATGGAGAAAAGAGAAAATGCTTTTCAATAAACTATTGGATGCCATCCATTGCAAAACAATTTCTAAATATTAAAATTTGAAAAAAATTACTTCAGGCCATTGAATTCTCCACAAACATTGCAGAAAGTTTAAAAGAGAATATTTGTGTAATACTGCAGTCTCATAGTTCTCTGGTGCACGTACTTTTACATTTCAACATTTTAACATTGGGAGAGTATCTTATACCCAACACTGGAGGAGGTGCTATAGCTGCTGCTGGGTACTTTCTGTTTCCCTTATATCTGTTTCAGGGCCTCTCTCAACACAGCTGTGAACAGAGGAGGCTGTCTGACACGCAAGGCTCCTGGGGCTCAGAGCACCACACGGGACAGAGCAGGTCGGACGTCGGATCTCACAGATGGGCCTCTGCATCAGGAAGACTTCCCCAAGGTGCATGTGTCTGTCTTTCAAAAGCTTTTGACTGACTTTCCTGTAAAGTGAATTAACTTCCATTTTATGGAATGAAATAATTCCATTAACTTCTATTTAATGAACTGAATGAATGAAAAGGAAAAAGTCTAAATGTAAACAAGTAACAACTTAAAAGAAATTTTGTACTTGGCAAAAAAGCTCAGTGTGAATCCCCAAAGCACTAAAGTGTTGTGTGAATATTGGTTATGAAAAATTGTCACCAATGCATTTATGTTAAATATCCAATCACTTCAAACAACTTGTACCTTGAACAGGAAGCTTTACACTTACACTTTACAAACACTGTAATAGTAAAGAATTCTGAAATTAAAGGTAACCTCTGTTTTGAATATTTTAATGTCTTTTCATTCCAATAAACTATGAAATCAATGATCTATCCTACAAGTAGTAATGCAGGGCAGTAAAATGGAATGAAAACTGACAGTTTCAGAACCTCTGTGGGACAGTAGAGAAATGCTGGACTTTACCCTCACATCCCAAGGCCACAAGAAATGTACAGTCCCTGCCATGTGCTTCTTACCCTGAAGCCTCCTTGGAGTCACTCCCCAGGCCCAGCAGTGTTCCGTTCTCTGTTTGTTGTACACCAGATTCAAAAAGTTTGGCTGTCATGATGACACTCGAATGGCTGGATCCCGGGATGGGTAGCAGAGCTGGAAGTAGGGCAGAGCGGCCCCGTGTGTCATTGGCAGCCTTGACAGTATCAAACACCCGTTTCTGTTGGGCTCTGTCAAAAAAAGAAGCATCCATTACCATCACTACTAACCAGCAGAGTAATTAGAAGAGTCATGTGTATGCACTTCTGTAGAAAATAAACTTCAGGTGCAGGCCAAGTAGCTCAGCAGATTAAAGTGCCTGCAAGGAGGTTCAGGGGCCAGGGGTTTGATCCCTGGGCCTGCCGTGCCAGCCCTGTCCCTAGGGTGCACTGAGATGGCAATAGACTGGGTGTGGTGGTGCTTGCCTATAATCCCAGCTCTTGGGAGGTTGTAAATAGGCAGATCACTGTGAGTCCAACCTAGTAGTAAGACCCTGAACACCCTGTAGACCCTTCCCTAAAATACAAAAAAAAAAGAAGAAAAAAAGAAAATAAACTTCAGAGTAAGACATCTCTGTTGTGAGGACAGCGTGAAGGAAAAACTGAATAGCTAGCAAACTGACTACTGAATTTTTCTTGGACTATGGCTTCTGTAGGTTCAACCTTGGGCCTTGAACAGTCAAAGAAAGTGGTCTACCACTGAGCTAAATGTATCTCCAGCCCTAGGGCTTCTTTTTAGTTTTCATCCAGTGACAACTATGTGACTTATACTTACTTTTGTTTAAAAAGAGAAGATTCCTCATCCAGAATCAACTTTTTACGCATTGTTCCCTCAATCTCAGCTGCCAAAGATTCCTAAAAAAGAGTTTCAGATTCCTAAAGTAATTATTACTCTTAAATTGATTAAATAAAAATCTCTATAAGCCTTTCTTTTTGATGTTATAACACACACACACACACACACACACACACGAGTAACAGGCTAAAATTCAGGGAAGAAAAAAAAGAGACACTGTGGAAATTAACTTCTAAGCAAGAATCAACTATTTTTCCATGATGTATTTATTTATTTATTTTTTACTGGCAATTACTGAACTCAGGACCTTGCCCATTCCAGGCAGGCACTGTGCCCCTGAGCTATCTCCCTGGCCTTTAGGAAACATTGTTAGAAGAATGTAATGGAGAAACCAAAGATAAATAAACAAATACCTTATGTATAGGTGTACAAGAACCAGGTCAGGAAGGCCATAACCCTAGTGCTAACTGATTCAGCACAATTTCTTGTGTTTCTGTAATCTCTAACTTATCCAAGAAGTTTTTATGACATTAAAACAACATTAAAAATATATAAGTTTGCTCTTGAAGTCAAAAACAAGGATTCAACTGGTGTGTGAAATGCACAGTGGGTTTGAACTGAGGGTGACCGGGTTTGACGCACAGCTATCAGCTCATGACTTTTAAGACATGGGTGGGAAGATGTGCACAGCTTGGCTGTGTATAGGAAATGCACACATGCGCTTCCTAGCTCTGTGCCCTCCCAGGGAAGGAGCAGTACTCTAGTAGCAGTATGTACACATATCTACACCAGGTCTTGGATTCAGAATACACTCTACTCCTCAAAAAGGAATACCATAACTCCTAGGATATAAATGGCTAATTCCAGAGCTGGAACAGACAGTACAGATGAGTTTAGAAGAGATCCCACTGGATACATCTGGGACAATCTGAGTAACAAGTAATAATAACGGCTGATAATCCACTGATGATATAGGAACCCATGAGTCACACTGGTATAAATCAATGAACAATGAATAAATGTGACAGAAGAGATATTATGAAAGAATACCATTAAAAATGCTGGAAAATAATGGAATTATAAAACTGCCATTTGGCAATGGTCATAGTAATAACAGGCTAGAACCATCAACAGGAGTTAAACTTAATGGACAAAAGTCTGATGGGGAACAGAATATTTAGTTTCAAACTATCTCTCTATGAAACATTTAACTTTGACCATTTGGTTAAGCAGTATCTGTACATTTTCATCACTGTTCACTGAATTAGTAACTTGGTTAACAATTATTTATTATAAACTTTATAAAGAAGAAAATCAGCAGGTAACTACCTTAACCAGGAGATCAAAGTTATTTAACATCACTAGTGATGTGATAAACAGATATTATATGCTTACTAATAAGAGGCACTGAATATAATATGGTGCTATTTCTGCCAGAAGTACATTATTTAAATTTAATCAGACAAATCTAAATTGAGGAATTCTATAAAGGTCACTGAAAAATAGATCAAAGAAATGCCTCAGGATTGAAGCAACTAAATGAAATGTGCTCTTTAAAGGATACTACTAGGAAAATCTGAATGGGCTGTTGATGGGGCCACCCTGAGTGATGTGAAAATCTAGCATCAGTCCCAGGCCTACGTGCCTTGCTTGATGAGCCAGCAGTTAGTATTTGGAAACAGAACTTCCTCACACATTGGCCACAGTGGAGGTCTCAATGACTCATGAGACGTCTTAAGACAGCAACAAAACATTTCAATTGAGAAGTCTCTGACTACCACATAAAATTCTATAGAAATATTAACCCAACAGAAATAAATTTCCCATTAATCAATGATGGATTCATATGAGACCATTTTGTTTCTTACCAGACCTTGCTCACATTAGAGCCATAAGGGCTGGACTCGCTTAAGGTTAAGGAGCTCTGTGTTACAGATTTAGATCTAACTTCCTGATGTGCTCTTGCTGCAACACATTTAGAAAGTAATCTGTTAGAATAAGAACACAAGGAAGACGCAGACATATGAATTAAGGACAAATCATATTCTGTCTTCTTGAGACACTTTATGGTATGATAGACCACATCACTCTCAGAGCAATCTTATTTTACAAGCTTCTATAAACACACAGCATTGGGGCCAGGGAGATGGCTCAGTGGAATAAGTGCTTCCCTGGCAAGCACAAGGGCTTGAGTTCAATCCCTGGTTCTGCCAAAAAAAATAAAACATAGAAAAAATAAACACAGAGCACCTTCCCCAGTTCCTCACCCCAGTAAAAAGTCCATAGGACTGGGAGAAGTACAAAGGAGCAGCAGGGCCAGATCTACTACGAAGCTCCTTTATTTCTTCTTGAGATTCGTGCAACATCCCCAGACATTCCATGTTCCTGTCTTGTAACTCATGCAGCTGAAAGAAAGGATGGTGGTACACTTTATTACTCTCACAGACCAAGAGAAACACAATTCTCTGGGAATAAGTATTAGCTCATCAAGGGCTGGTAGACATTGTGAATATCATTTAAATAGGAGGACTCTGAAGCAAACTATACTAAAAATATATTATTTAAAACTGCCAAGTCTAGGAGTGGCTTGTCAATAAACATACAAAACCAGGACTCCCCAAAACCCGAAACATAGCCAAGACAACCAGAACTGTCAATTCAATATTTAATGCTTCATACCCTAAAAACTTATCCAGGAATTGTAATAGCTATGGTCAAGTTGATTTTTTTTTTTTTTTTAGAAATGGGGATTGAACTCAGACTGTTGTGTTTGCCAGGGAAGTGCTTATTCTACTGAGCCATCTCCCTGGCTCTGTCAAGTTGATTTTGGCATTGTATTATCTTTCCTTAACATCTCTCTGAAGTCTATAAATGACAAAGTCAAGGCTCCATTTGATGTTAGGGTACTGAATCATCCAAAGGAAGTTTTCTTCCTTTTGAGATTCATGGACCTTGGGATTCAGTGCCTTCTTTCACAGATCAGTACACAAGCCTGATAAATGAGTATAAAATTTTTAACTAAAAAAATGTCTCCAAGTGCAATATGGGCACTGGCTTAGTGGAATCACTAGGGTTACAGAGTTTTATTTTCTATGAAGTTCAGGACAGTGAATTGGACCCACTATGTAGTCCAGGCACCAGGCTGGCTTGGAACTTTCAGTGATCCTCCTATTTCAGACTTCCAAGTTATGGGATTATAGGTGTGTACCACCACATCTGGCTATTAGAAATATGTACTTTATTTTATTTTTTTCTGTATTTTTAAGAGAAGGGTCTACAGGGTGCTCAGGATCTCACTACTAGATCAGACTCGTAGTAATTCTCCTGCTTACAGCCTCCCAAGTGCTGAGATTACAGGCTTGTGCCACCACACTCAATCACTGTCTCAGGGCATCTCAGGGGTGGGGCCAGCACTGCAGATCTGGAGATTGAACCCCAGCCCCTGTGCCTGCTTGTAAAAAATATACACTTTAATTCAGGCATGATGGCACATGCCCAAAATCCCAGCACTTCAGGAGGCAGAGGCAGAGGCAAAGGATTTTCACAAATTTGAGGCCAGTCTAGATTGCACAGGAAGTTCAAGGACAGCCTGAACTACAGAGCGAGACCTTGTCTCAACCACCCCCATGCCCAAATATGTTTTAGTCTTCATTCTAGATGCAATAAATTAGAAATTCTTGGTGGTAGGAGTGGTGGGGGTGCTTGGAAATTTCCATTTAAAACTTGCTCTTGGGGACCACCCTATTTTCAGCCTCCCCACGTACTGGGATTATAGGCATGTGCCCACCATGCCCAGTCTCAATCACTGGTCTCAGTGCACCCAGAGGTGGGACCAGCACAGCAGGCAGGAGTGGTCCCTGCACCTGCTGCTTTAGTGCACTGAGCTATCTGCTTTTATATCTAGTAATTCCTTTAATAATTTTTATTCACAAAGAAAAAGGAAGCTCCTTGTTCCTATGTACCCGAATCACAAAAAATGAGTGTTTACCTCCATTGTCAGCTGTCGCTGGGCATCTTTAGAAGCTTGCAGGTGAAGTCTTAGCTCTTCCTTCTCAATTACATGCTAGTAACATGAAAGGAGACATGTGAGGCCTTCTTTTCCATACAAAAACGTAGCTACTCCCCTTTTTTAGGTACTGGGAATGGAACTTAGGACACTGCTTGCCAGGTAGCCTCTGTCACTGAGCTATATCCCCAGCCCTCTATTCTCTCCCTTTTAAAGCTATCTTAGGAGTTTCTTTCTTGGGTACAGTTTTAAGTCCTCATTTTTCAAAAGCCAATTAAGGGCAACAAAATGAGTAGACCACAAAATCCAAAAAGGGTTCAAAAGACAATGAACATGAGTTAGTAATTCACAACTTTCCAAGGAAAATCTAACTCCATTCATAGAAACAGTGGCTTGAAAGCAGTTATTCATAACACTTTAGCAAAGAAGATTAATGTAGCAGTCAGACTAAGGCATTTAAAAAGGACAGGGGCCATGTTTATTTTGTCCAAGGTACCCAGCACTAAGCATAGTACACAGTAGTAGGTTAGTGCTTAACAAATGTCAGTTAAACAAATGAACAACCTTACTTCTTTCAGTTTGTGCTGAAGATCTACGATCTGAGATAAGAGAGAGGAGATCTCTTCTTGGTATCGAATCAGTTCATCACTCTTCCCTGACAATTCTTCAGTCATTCTGGACATCTGAGCATTTGTTTCACCTTGGAAAATTTTTTTTTTCAAATTAATATAAACATAGGTCAGATATTGGCAAATGACTGCCTACAGACCAAATTTTTATTTATAACAAGCATTAGACTATTGACTAGAGTTTTCTTCAACATAAATTAGAAAAATAAAGAATTTTCTGAGATATACTAATTCTGGAAATTGAGTAGCAGAGATGACATGTAACAACAAGAAGGTTAAAGGTTCTGGTTAATTTTGTTCTTTATGAAAAAGATATTTGTTATAATCTTTCTCATTATGGAGAATAAGAAGACTGAAAGGACAGCCAAGTGAAGTACTTTTTTTTTTGGATACAGGGTCTCGCTACATAATTCGGACTCATAGTGAATGTCCTGTCTCAGCCTCCCCAGCTCTGGGGCTACTCATGGGTGCCACCATGCCCAGTTCCAGGGCTGGCATGATTGATTGCCAGGGGATCAAATTTGGGACCTTGCACTTGCCAGGCAGGCACTTATGCCACAGAGCTATCTCCCCAGACCTGAACTAAATATTTTGTAAGTACAAAGAGTTAATTTTACTAATGTCTTTGAGATCTCTTCAGGACATAAAAAAAATCTCAAGCAGTGAAAATTAATCATAACAAATCTAACAAAGGGACATTTACAGAATGCGTTGGTTATGGCTGATGACAGCATAGGATGAAGCTACTGAGCTCCATCTATAGCACAGACTCTGGGATACTCAGAGAACTGAGCAGGCCTCAACAGTAATTCTTACAGCTTTGGCTTTTTGTATGCAATGAAACAGGACCTTGAGAATCCCAGGTTGAACTAACAAATTTGACTGCATATAGGAAGTCTGATATCTAAACACAAAAGAAATTTTTTTCCACTGTCACATATAATTACATTTTAATGACGAAAGTTTCTTGATTTCAAAGGATGGCAATAAGGAAGCAGGAGTCTCAGATTTTAGTTTCTGGGAAAGTTAAACATTCAATTATACTCCTAGTGTTCTAATAGTTTTACTCTAAGGTATCTCACCTTGATGCCCACAGCTAAATTGGACTGACATGATCATATTATCTCTTTCAACAAAAAGACTATATTTGTTGCCAGGTATGGTGGTGCATCCTTGTAATTTTAGTACTCTAGAAGCTGAGGCAGGAGGATTGCCATGAGTTTGAAGTCAGCCTAAGCTACATAGACACTGTCTCAAAAAAAACAAAACAAAAAGACTGTGAAACTAAAGCCACTGTTTTTTCATGATTTTAAAAATATTAGTAGTTGTTTTTTGTTTTGAGATAGGTCTCACTATGTAGCCCAGGCTGGCCTTGAACTCCTGGCAATTCTCCTGTCTTAGCCTTCTGAGGGCTGAAATTATAGGTATGTGCCACCATACCCAGTGAAAAAAATTACTTTAGGGTTGGGGATATAGCTCAGTGGCACAAGCATCTGCCTGTCAAATGCGAGGTCCCGAGTCTGAATCCCACTGCCCCATTCCCCAAATTAGTTAACACTGCCTCAAATTAAAGAGTCCTTTAAATACTCATTGCTGGCCCTTGGTAAACAGTCACTGAATGTTAAATCTGACTCTGCCCCTGCTCAGTTTCTGACTTTGGTAAGTCCTATCTTCTATGGAAACACAACCTCAGCAACCAAATGTGAGCTGTGCTTCCTTTTTGACATGTTGTACTTATTTATGGAAATACAGGTCTTTATGTAATGATGATAACTAAAACTACATTTCTTACAAATACATATGATACCTTATTGAGTATGGGCTCAGTGTAACAGTCTGAGATGTTCAGCATCTGCTGTGTTTGGATGTTGTTGACCCTCACAGTCCTCATAGTCCTTAGAAAGCGCAGCCCAGTGTAGAGAGGTGGAGGGGCCTGGGTCATGTGCACAGCCTCTGGAAGGTTACAGGCCTCTCCAAATGTGTCATTCCTCTTGAGAGCAGGCTTATGATGGAAACCCTCCATATGCCTGACTCCTGTGTGTGCCCCTTTCTGTTTCTCCACCAGGCTACAATCCAGCAAGGGGCCAGTGCTCAGATAGGTGCATGTTGTGGGAACCCTCCAGCCCCCAGAATGCTGAGCCAAGTAACTCTCTTTATAAGTCACCCAAGAAGAAACCTCCAATACTTGTTATAGCAAAACAAATCAGAAACAGATTAACCATTTTAAATTGCTTAATGAGATACTTCTATTAAAACCATTGATTTAATTTCTAGGTTGGAGATAACCTACCAGAGTCATCTAAAGGCTATGAAAGTGTGTTCATACTTACGGAGTTCTTTAACACAGTCATTGACAAGCTGCTGTTCCTTCTCTTCATATGTAAAAGTTTCTGTCTTGATATGACAAGCCTTCAAGACAAAAAGTCAGTATGTGACAATATCTTCTAAAGGTTTTATAGTAATAACTATAAAAGCTTTGACATTTGAAAATTAGCTTATCACTTAATAAAAAAAAAATAAGACTCTTAACCACTTGTCAAACTTTATCTACCACACAATAAAGGCATGGAAATGGATGTGGAAAGCATCTTCCTTGCTCTTGAAGATACATCGTTCCTTGTCTGTCACCCCCAAACTGGAATGTGATCAGATTTCATGTCAACACCCTCTGGCGCAGTTTCATAGCTCTGAAGTAAAGGAATCTCAACACTACCCTGACATGAGGCCTACAAACTTTATAAGAAAAATGAGAGTTGAATTGAATGTACTTTAGAGCGAAGGGCCATATTTTCTTCTTCCAGTTCCTTGAGCTTTTCTTGAAGCATATCCAACTGCAGTAAGCCCTGAGATAAACTAAAGGATTCATTGAACCGGAGAGGTGTAGAACAGCTGGAATCAGTCTCACTCTCTTCAGAAGCAATGGAGACAATTCGAAGTAACTCATCTTTCTTGGACAGTTCATGCTGCAGTTGATTAACCTGCACACAAGAAATGATTGATTAAAATATGTTCTTTGGGCAGACCATGCTGGGTTGCCGCTGCCGCCGCTGCCATCGTGCCAGCCCCTTGGGTCTCACTGACACTGGGTGACACTCCAGAATGGAAGACAAGCCACTCTGGGAGCAGACTGGATCCAGCTTCAATATTATTATCAGTTATTTGATGACAGAACCCAACTAGGTGCCATTTATATTGATGCATCATGCCTTACGCGAGAAGGACAGCAGTTCCAGGGGAAAACTGCCATTGTGGAGAAGTTGTCTAGCCTTCCGTTCCAGAAAATTCAGCACAGCATCACAGCACAGGACCATCAGCCTACACCACACAGCTGCATCATCAGCATGGTTGTGGGCCAGCTCAAGGCTGATGAAGACCCCATCATGGGGTTCCACCAGATGTTCCTATTAAAGAGCATCAACGATGCTTGGGTTGGCACCAATGTTGGCTGACCTCCTCCCAGCCAGGCACGCATGCTATTTCTTTCTCTCTCCTCTTCCTGATACTATCACACTCCTCCAGATGCTCCAAATATCGCACACAAGCAAGCAGGGCCGTGGTGGAAGTGGGTGCGGCGCGCTGCTGCCACCACAGTGTTGCACATGATCTTTGGGCACTAGACTAATTGCATCCGACAGGAGAAGTTTGTGTTGTACCAGCGCATGCCTTGGAAAGACCAAGTAATGCAAAAGGTTGTCCTTTTTTTTTAATCTACTGACAAGTTGCTCTAGTAACCCAAAGAAGTGAGGGAGAAAGCAGCTGCCTCACCACCCAGATACTGATTTGTTCAGATGTTTCAATGCCTCATGATACAATAAAATCACAAAATTTTCTTAACAGTTAAAAAAAAAAAGTTCTTTGTTGTGCATTAATTACATATAATATAGCTTCTAATTTATACAGCAACAATTTTTCACCATGAAAAAAAAAATCACAAAATCAGCTGCTAGACCTGAAGACTAGACAACTTTTCCTGTAGTATTTGTACTTTATAATAAATAGGAATATAGGAAGAAATTGGTGTTGAAGATAATAAGGACACAACCACAATGGCAAAGAAAACAAAACTGAAAAACTTTCGAATTATCCAAAAAGACCTACTTCAAATTCTCATTCTCAGGACTTACATCTATAAATTGTATATAACTGTGCATGTCTTCTTAGGTGTATTGCTTTTAAACCTAGGGAACAGATATTTTCACTATAAATACATAATGTATTTACAAAACATAATTGAAGCCAGATAAAAACAAGTCAGAAAGCTTGAAATATGTCACCATTCAAGTTGATAATAAGTTAATTTTAGTATACACAGTTAATGATATGGAATAAGAGATTTTCAAAAATGACTTCTTTTCTACCTTTTATTTCTGTTTCTGAGCAAAAATACCTATATTTGGGTATTACTTTTTCTTTTTAGTTTTTTTTTTTTCTCTATTTTTATTAGGTACTTACTTTTTTAAAAAAATTTAAAATTAGATCACAAAGTGTACACACACAGTTCAGGAATCTAACCAAGCAGAGTAGTATCCCAGGCACCATGTCACCCAAAGGCTTTGAACTAACTGAGGCAGTCACCCAAGTGTTCTTCTGCATAATAGCATTTCACTCTGTCTACAGTTTAGCTCAATGTCTACCAACAATTCAACAGAAAACACATTTTTCCACTGCTGAGACCTAAGCATCTCATGGTGCAAACACCACATCCAAGGCTTACTTGATCAAAGGCCTGCCCCAGCTGCTCCTCCAGGGCTTCATTCTGCTCAGATAAGACATGATTCCGCTTTAAGAGAGCTTGTCCAATTCGAGCAGCTAACTCCAGGTCACGATCCCTCTGTTAAGATACCAAACACACCTTTTCTTTGAGTACCCACAAAATTAGATGCAATTTAGAAATGTTGCAGTCAATTTTGATACTTTTTTTTTTCAGAAGTAATGTCCTACTTAGGCAGACAAAGGGGCTGGGAATTCAATCCCCTGGCCAGCCCTGCCCCCAGGGCATGCTGAGATGAGACTGAGACTGGGCATGGAGGCATACATCTGTAATCCTAGCACTTGGGAGGCTGTTAAGAGGATGATCACTATGAATCTGATCTATGCAGCGATCCTGTACACCCTGTCCTAAGTACAAATAAATAAATGAATAAAAATAAATAAAAGTAATGTCCTAGAAAGCACCAAGATTTAACATTCAGGTATCACAAATAAATATGGGCATGCACACAGTGTTTAACAGATGCTAGCCAAATGGATGATACTATAGATCATGGATGATACTATAGATACTATAAATGGAAGAAGGAATCTTTCTTGTCATCAAGTGACATTTTTCTTTTGTCTTTTTGAGACAGGGTCTTATTATGTAGTTCAGGATGGCCTTGAGTTCATTTTGTAGCCCAGGTTGGTCTCAAACTCACAATCCTCTTGCCTTAGTCCCCCAAGTGCTGGGATTATAGCTACACCTGATTGAAATTGTCTATATTATATTATATTATATTATATTATATTATATTATATTATATTATATTATATTATATTATATTATTAGGACCCAACAGTTCAATCTTCAGACTTACGTAAATGTAGGAAATCCACATAAGACCAAAAAAAAAAAAAAAAAGCAGCAGACTTTAACAAGGGTGAGGAGTTTGACTCTAGTTCAAAGGCAGCAGCACTTAGCGTGCCAGAGTTCAATTTCCCCCACAGACACCCACATGCGCTGTGTAATAAAAAAAATTTCCCAAATACTGTTAAGAGCAACAATGAATGGTAATGATACAGAGTAAGATCTTTCTGTCATGGGAATCAGGTGAGTATTCTGAAAACAGTTCCATTTAGGGCAAGCTCACAAGCAATCAGAGCCTGTGGCTTAGAAGATAACACAGCCAAGAGCTCTGCTAATAACTAGTACAAGAATGACAATCGGAAATAAAACAAGAACAAACAAACAAACGAACAAAAACCCCAGAACTTTTTGAGGTTATAGGACTTGGCCTCAACTATAGGGAAGGAGCTGTGAAGTTGGTGTGATTTAAGGAGGCATTACTCATTCTGCATAGATGGAGATTTGGCAAGGGCACAGAGCCCCACGTGACTGAGAGTGATCATGATTTTATTTAGGGGATGAAAACCGATACTATGCATCTGCTTTACAGATGAGTGTAGGTTCTTCTTACACTGATCACTGATAGAATAAAATTAAGCTTCTCTCCTTCCTCTACACAGCACATGAAAATGGGTGGATTATCTCTGCACTGCAAGGCTGTGTATCTCATTTAGCCAAGTGGCACACATGAAAATCATTCTGGGAGCTGGGGGGAGAGGACAGAAGTGCACACCAGGGAGAAGTCTTCTAAAGATCAAGTGAAACAGAGTACAGAAGAGAACACTCTGACTGACAGTCTTACTACCGTACATGTTAAAATGCCATGGGCAGGGTGAATTCAAAGAGCTTAAGATCAGAGTAACTCCCACCTGCAGGTGCTAGTCTGCAGTGGAGTTGCAGCTCTGTCTCAGGAACAACTTAAAAACCATTTGTTTTTCCCCTAGGAAAGGGAAGTCAGCCAGCACCACATCAATCAATCCTCCCATCATCTATGACCTCATTGAACTTCAGGAACTACATAACCTGAAATGCCAGTTAGTATACCAGTCGTTCTGGCTGTAACCACCCAGACCACAAAAACCTTCACCTTCCATTTGATATACAAACTTGACAGCTTCCAAATGATGCCCAATTTTTAGCTTTCTGTACCAGAAAAATAAGTGCTCCTACCTCTGCCAGGAGATGTGTAACCATGTCGATGTCATTGTATGCTTTGGTCATCTGCTCAACCCTGTCTGTGCCTAGAACTAAAAGGGTTAAAAACAATTATTGATAGGCCTCAGAATAATGGATAATTTAACATATTTGTAAAAACTGAAATTGACAAAAACCATAGGCTTTTACCAGAAGTTGTTCCGAAGAGTAAAAATGAAAAAAGAATGGATTTTAAAAATGTATGGACACTCATGAAGTAGACCAATCACTCAAAGCACATATCACACAATAAATCAGATGACCGCAAGGCAGTCACCTCTTGACTACCTTCTCTTTCTCTGGAAAGATAAGAAGCCTGACCCACTCACATCTGAGAAACATGGATGAGACAATGATGCTTACATCCTTGTCAAACTGAAGTCACCGAAGGCTGAGTTTGTGAGGGGTTATGATGTTATAAAGAAATTTAACCATAATACTCTTAGTATTATCTTGACTACAGACCTAATACAAACAAGCAACAAAACTTGCAGGGTTTTTCATAGTTCCATTTTGAACCGTAATCCTTTTATGCTTAATTAAAAATCCTTAATGTGTACAGTAATATATTTCAATTCATATCTATGTTTAAAATTACACACCATATTAGTTGTATAATTTATGCCTAGTACTTCAATACTTCAAAGTTTAAGTTATTGTGAATGTACCTAGATAAAATTAGCTCAAAGAAAAGGGCAAATATGACTCCCATGTCTCCATAGCACAATAAATAGTATCTCTTATAGCTAAAATACACAACAAACTTTGAACATATTACAAGTTATTCACATGGGTACATGGATTTCTGCTGGAGTTAGATTCATAAACAGCTTGCCTGAAGAGTTAAAAAAAAGGCTTTGAAACAGAAAAGCTAAATTCATTTATTTCAGTGAGCTTGAATAAGTCACTTAACTCTTCTCAGATTCAGGTTCTATATTTACAATATGGAAGTAATAACCTTAAATACAAGGTCATTAGGAAGTTCAAATATGATAACCATACAGTCTTGGTCACTTTTATCTTGTTGCTAAGATAAAATACCTGATACCCCAAAGTAAGGAAGAAAAGGTTTATTTAGCTCACAGTTTGTGGTTTCAGTCCATACTCAGCTGTCTCCAAGGGCAATAATGGTTCATGGAGGCAGAGATACAAAAGCAAGAAGAACAAAAGGGGGTTGGAAAGCAAGCTTCTTTTCCTCCTTTATATTGTATGCATGCTATCTGCCCACACCATCATCATGGTCTCCTTTTCCACAAGCTCAGGCAATTTGAGGACCCTGGGCCTCCTGATGAGTTACTGAGTTAAACTTCTAAGCTTCCAGAATTCTGAAATTGACAAAATGTATCAACCATTACACATACTGAACAACAAAGTACCCAGTAAACTGCTAAGTTCTGTTACTGCTTCTTAAACATAACTGGTAGGTATGGAAGGGCCTTGAGTCTATGCTTCCTATGATTCTGCTTTAGTGAATCTAGAGGAGCCTCAGGACTCGGGTAACAAGATGATTCCCAAATGTGCAGCCCAGACAAAGCCACTGACCCAGGGCTACAAGACACCCAAAGTGAGAACCTAGAATCCTAGAGACTCAGATGAAGACAGTGTTCAGACAACTAGTTTATAGGCTTATATGGCTCACTGGTGAGGCAAAGTAAGCTGGGTATGTGATAAATATCTGTGACTCTTAAGTCACACATGAAGAAAGGGGAAGAAAAGGTTGCTAATATGAAGAATAAATATTTAGAATAAAAATGTTTTAAAGAGAAAAAAAATGAAAATATCTCCTACCACTAGTGCTCACCACTTGTCACATTAAGTTTTCTAGTTTAATGATCTCATTTTCCTTCATGAGGATCTTCACTGAAAGGTATTATTTGACAAATCCAAGATCACAAAGAAAGTAGTGGCACAGTCAGGATTTTAATATGCAGGTGATAACGCCCAACCCAACATAATCAGAAAAGCTCTGGCTCTTTCTACCATGCTGCTGTTTCTACCACAGCCACACTGAGAGCAAAAAGCCCTTGTGCAATGAGACACCCAGAGCACGACATATCTGTGAACATGTTATACAACAGCACAGATCTCAATTTTGCTTTGTAAAGTGGGAACATATCTATACATGCCTGTATGTGAGAAGATTGGAAAAAATATCTTCTCACAAGATACTTTGTGAAGACTGGAAAAACTCATCCCTGATAGTACTGTGCATCGAACTCGGGGTCCTCTACCACTAAGCTACACTTCCAGTCCTTTTAAATTTTTATTTTGAGACAGAGTCTTACTAAGTTGCTCAAAATGAATGTGAATGTGCCATCTTCCTGCCTCAGCTTCCAAAAGTGCTAGGGTTACAAGTATATGCCACTGCATTTGGATTTCAAATATTAGTTAGTAGTGGTTATCTCTGCGTGGGAATTATGGTTGATTGCTGCTTTCCGTTCTGTCCTTCCACTCCCACCTCAGCTAATTTTCCATAAAGAAAAAATGTTTCTGCAATCAGAAAAAAACAAAAAATTATTCTTGTTAAAAAGGTTTCAAAATATTAAAAAATAAAATTTATTTAAATATTTATTATGACAAAAAAAGCTAGAGCAATTATGTTTTATGTGAAATGGTCTAAAGACCACCATGTTCTGAAGACTGGGTCAGGGTATTATAAATCTGCTAGCCTTTAGGGCCTGACCTATGAGTAACTTCTAAACATCTCTAATACTTCTTTTCATGCCAGCATAAGCTGATGATTTCTGAGGGTAGAATGTGAGGAAATGTACACATAACCATGAGAGATGATAACTTTAGCAAGTGTATACATCTTTAAAATTATATACCCTTCCTAATCCCTTATTCTTCAACTAATTTCTCTCCAAAATGGTCATTTACTTTGGTTTACAATGCTTCCTATCATTGATTCTGGAATACGGGTGCACACCATCATCACCAGGAAAACATGGAAGTGCAGCCTACTGGGTCCTGGCCTTGGTGCACCCAGGAATTTGTCTTTATTTTGTTTTTTGTTTTGGCAGAATCTGGGACTGAACTCAGGCCTTTGCACTTGCCAGGGAAGCAAATTTCTACTTAGCCATCTCCCAGGCCAGGAATTTGCCTTTTCAACAATTTCCTAAGTGATACTGAAGGTGGGGCTATATTTTGAGAATGACTCCCTAAAATAAAACTTGTATAATTAATCATTCTCCCATCCTCTTTTGACTTTGCTTCAGACAGTGGTAATCTTTTATCCCCAAATAAAACCCACATGTCTCTTTCTGACCTTTTAATCAGCGGATGGTATGTCCTATCCTGTGTGTTTGGAAGGCACAGTTTGCCCCATAGCTTACTGTAGGATTTGCCTTATTGTAGTAAAAGAAAACCCCAGATGACCGGTCTACATAAAGATATTCCTTGAGCATCTCTTAAACTTCGTGAGTATGTGGAGCAGGTACTGCTCTTGTGTGTTTTAAATAAACAATCACTTTCTGGTTTGGGTTACTTTAGCGAACACTCCCTCATTCATGTGAGCTAGGCTCCAATCTCAAAGGCCTCCTTTATTCCCTTCTAACTCACCATTTCCTTGAGAGCTCTTTCAGCTACTTGTGCTTCATAAGGGAAAAGTAATTATGCCTGTGCCAACTTTTCTTCTCAGTTACTGAAAAGCACTTTAGTAAAGGGAGGGATCTGCCAGTTTATGAAGGAAACAGGAAGACAGAGGCTAAGCCCTGGGATGAGATGCTGAGAGGAAGTTATCCAAAACCACAAATCTGGAACCATGGTACAGAACACTGTGGGGAGAGGGGTGCGGGCATACAGTTCACATACCAGATTCACATGTTAGGCCCTGGGTTTGATCCCTAACACAGAAAAAAGTGTGTGTGGGGCTGGGGAGACGGCTCAGTGGAATAAGTGCTTCCCTGGCAAGTGCAAGGGCCTGAGTTCAATCCCTAGTTCTGCCAAAAAAGTGTGTGTGTGAGGGGGAATTTTATGTTCTTGCTTATCTTTTAATTCTTGCTTTTTAAATGTTGCTGTTATGGTTTATGTCTAGTTGTCCCCCCAAAGCCTAATGTAAGTCATGGGGAGGACTTACTTTTATTATTATTATTATTTTTTTGGACTTAGAGTTTGTGCCTAACTCATGATAACCTGGGATTATGGTTCAGAGTACTGCTGGGATTATGGGTCTGAGCACTGTTGGGATTATAGGTGTAAGTGCTATACCCAGCCTGGGGCAGATAGCCTGAATGTAATATAAGAGAGAGACAGACTTGCTCTCGTTGCTACTGCCCCTCCATCTTGCTCTCTTGCTCTCTGCTGCCACCATGAAAGGTTGCTCTCTGCCCTGTGCCAATCTGCCTTGGAGTCAGCCAAGTATGGACTGAAACCTCCAGTAAATGTGATCTAAATAAACCTTTCCTTCCTTCATTTTGAGTGTCAGGTATTTGTCCCAGCAACAAGAGAAAAGTAACTGAGACAGTTGCTCAATCACATGTACTAATAAAGAATTAAAACTTTGCTCAATTAACTAAAGTAAATCACCTGTCTTTTACTTTCATAGATGCACATTCATAATGCAGATTGTACTTGATTAAATTATTAATCCAAATAATTGATAACTTTAAAATAACAGTGAAACTAAGATATAGAGCAGAGATAAAGTATTAGTGAACCCTAGCTTACCTGCTTCATGATCTAGACCCCCCATCTATAGTTCCATTTTCAAATTACTGAAATAAAAAATAGTACCAAGAGGCTAATGGAAGAGGATACTTTCCCACAAATTGGAAGTATGGACTGTATTATACTATTAATCTCAAGTATAAAATTACTCCCTTGAACACTGTGGTATGTTTTGTATAGCCTTGAAAAGTATTTTACAATTTTTATACATTTTCTAGTGTTTTTATTTAAAATTTCATCCTAAAAGTAATTCCATTAAATCATGATCCTAGTACTGAGGGGAAAAAATATCGTGATTCTAAGACATCTTTCTAAGCTTTGGCTCCACACTACACCTCCCACCATAAGGCTTAGAGGATCAAGAACAAGCAAGGGGTACTTTGCATCATTTTTCAAAATAATGACAAATCAAGTTTATCCTAATAAAACTCTAGTTTGACAGTTTTTCTCAAAATATTTGTAAATTCCAAAGAATAAAAACGGAAATAGAAAAAATTCCTTCTAAAAATCTTATGAAATTTCTCAAAACTAAAAATTTAAGAAAACTTTAAAAAATTTAGCTTAATTAAGCTATCTAAAAGAAATATTAAGGAAACAAATGGTTTTATTTGAGCTTCTTGACAGTTCAATTCAATCCCACTTCTCCTCATACTTGTAGGCAGTAAGTTATAGAAAACTATATAAAAAAAAGCCAGCTATTGTGGTGCACAGACTAAGGCAAGAGAACTGTAACACTTAACACTCCCTTATCCCAAGCCTGAGCTACCCAGCAAGACCCTATCTCAAAAACAAAAGAAGAAAGGCCAAACAAGACAGAAAACGGTTAAGAAGTAAGTAAGTTCTAAGAGTGCCAGGTTTAGGAAACTACCACTAAAAGCAAGTTAATGATTACTATAAAAATCAGTATTGCATGTAAATGGATTCAATTCACCAATTATGAGAAATAGACTAGCACAGTGGATTAGGAAACAAAATGCAACAATATGCTGTATACAAGAAACACACTTAACTCATAAAGAAATTCATAGGCTAAAAGTCTAAGGATGGAAAATAATACTACATGCCCCAGCACACCAGAAAAAAGCAGGGGTAGCAATCCTGTTCTCAGACAGTCTCAACTTCAAACCAAGAACAATTAGGCAAAATAAAGAAGGCCACTATATACTGGTTAGGGGAAAAATTCAAGAGGAAGAAGTAATACTCATAAATATGTATGCACCAAACATGGGAGCACCCAACTATATAAAAAAAAAATCTTAATGGACATGAAAATCTAATATTCAATAATACAATCTTAAAAGGAGACCTTAACACTCCCTTATCCCAAAAAGATAGGTTAACCAGACAAAAAATTAACAAAGAAGTAGCAGAACTGAATAAGAGCTTGAAACAAATGGGCTTAGTGGACATATACAGAGTGTTCCACCCAAACACAGCTGACTACACATTTTTTCAGCTGTACATGGGTCATTTTCTAAAACAGACCACATAGGTCATGCTTAAATAAATGCAAGAACACAGAAATTATCCCATGCATATTATCTGACCACAATGCAATGAAACTGGAAATAAACGACAAAAGCAACAACAAAAAAAAAACCCTAAATACATGGAAATTAAATAACACCCTACTCAGCAATCAATGGGTCACAGATGAAATTAAACAAGAAATTCAACAATATCTACAATTCAATGAAAATTCAACCACAACTTATCAGAATTTATGGGATGTGATGAAAGCAGTTCTCAGAAGAAAATTTATAGCTGTGAACTCACACATTAGGAAAACAGAATGGGAATAAATAAATACCCTAATGCTACACCTCCAACAGCTAGAAAAGGAAGAGCAAACCAAACCCAGAGCCCAAAGAAGAGAAGAAATCATAAAAATTAGAGCAGAAATGAACTCAATTGAGACGAAGAAAACAGTTCAAAGAATTAATGAACCAAGAAGTTGGTTCTTTGAAAGACTAAATAAAATGGATAAGCCTCTAGCTAACCTCATCAAAAAGAGGAAAGAAAAAATTCAAATACAAGCAATAAAGAATTAAAAGGGTGTAATCACCACAGACCCAACGGAAATTCAGAAGATTATCAGTAGCTACTTTGAGAATCTTTACTCTCAGAGAATACAAGACACAGAAGAAATGGAGAAGATACAACAACTCTCAATAACCCAATAATAGCCAACGAAATACGAGATGTAATAAAAAAACCTACCGACAAAGAAAAGTCCAGGTCCTGATGGATTCACAGCTGAATTCTACAAGAAATTTACGGAAGAGATATGCCCTATACTCCTCAAACTCTTCAATGAAATTGAAAAGGAAGCAATTCTCCCAAAATCATTCCTGGAGGCAAGTATTATACTGATACCAAAACCAGGGAAAGATGCAACTAAAAAAGAGAACTACAGGCCAATCTCCCTCATGAACATAGATGCAAAAACCCTCAATAAAATCCTAGCAAACAGAATACAGCAAATCATCATGAAGATCATACACTGTGACTAGGCAGGACTCATTCCAGGGATGCAAGGATGGTTCAATATTCAAAAATCTATAAATGTAACACACTATATCAATAGAGAGAAAACTATGATCATCTCAACTAATGCAGAAAAGGCTTTTGACAAAGTCCAACACTCATTCATGTTCAAAGTCCTACAGAAAATTGGAGAAGAATGCCTCTACTTCAATCTGATAAAAGCCATTTATGAAAACCCAACAGCTTAACATAATTCTAAATGGGAAAAACTGAAATCTCTTACTCTAGATCTGGTACAAGACAAGGATGTCCTCTATCACCCCTCCTATTCAATATAGTTTTGGAATCATTAGTTAGAGCCATTAGACAAGAGAGAGAAATAAAAGGAATAAGAATAGGTAAAGAAAAAGTTAAATTATCATTATATGCAGATGACATGATACTTTACTTGGAAGATCCAAAATACTCCACCAAGAAGCTACTAGAATTAATATACAAATTCAGGATACAAAGTCAATACCCAAAAGTCAATAGCATTCCTCTACATAGGTAACAAACACACTGAGAGGAAAATTATAGAAACAATACCTTTTATAATAACACTGAGGAAAACAAAATACCTTGGAATTAATCGAACTAAAGAAGTCAAAGATCTCTTTTCAATGAAAACTACAGTACCCTTAAAAAAGAGATCATAGAGGATTTCAGAAAATGGAAAGATATTCCCTGCTCCTGGATAGGAAGAACCAACATTGTGAAATGGCCATACTCCCAAAATTGCTGTACAGATTTAATGCAATCCCTATCAAACTACCACTAACATACTTCACAGACCTAGAGAAATCATTTCTAAAATTTATCTGGAACCAGAAAAGACCTAGATTAGCAAAGGGAATCCTGGCCAAAGAAGACAAGGCAGGAGGCATCACAATCCCTGACTTGAAATTATACTACAAGGCTAATGTGATAGAATCAGCATGGTACTGGCAACGACAGAGACCTGAGGATCAGTGGAATGGACTAGAAGATGCAGAGGCCTCTATGAACACACTCAGACACCTTGTCTTTGACAAAGCTGCCAAACATACTCACTGAAGAAAGACGCCTCTTTAACAAATGCTGCTGGAACAACTGGCTCTCTACATGCCTAAACTAAAACTTGACCCAGGTCTATCACCATGCACTAAGCTAAAGTCAAAATGGATTGAAGATCTAAACATTAAAACAGAAACACTCAATCTCCTGGAAGAGAAAGAAACTCTTGAAGACATAGGGGTAGGCAAAGAGTTCATGAACAAAAATCAAATCACACAGGTAATACTTGAAAGAATTAATAACTGGAACCACCTCCTATTGAGAAGTTTTTGCATGTTAAAAGAAATTACCAATGAAGTAAAAAGATAACACACAAATTTCAAAAAACATCTTAACTAGTAAGCATTCAGACAAAGGTCTGCTCTCTAGAATTTATAAAGAACTAAAA
>PVKA01023658.1:9960-35417 GCA_004027165.1 Ctenomys sociabilis | reverse complement strand
TGGCGGATTTTCTGATACAAGAAGCTATATAGGTTCCATATACCAATCATGATTATACACGTGGCCGATTACTATTGGTAGATCTTACAGCAATGGCGGGCTTATTCCAAATAAGGGAGAGGTTGGTACAGCAACAAGAACCAGGAAGCTGGATATAGGCGCTATCTTGGCTGACACGATGGGCGGGGGAGCGAGGAGCCGCCATCTTAGAGCGGCTCCCGACAGGAAACCTCTCTTGATCCCACGATCTCACTCTCCACCTGTGTGAGGACAGATTGGAAGCTCCTGTCTTCAGCCAGATTTGCCTTCAGCTTCCACACTGAGTCTCAGCAAGCAGCAGTGCCTCCTGCCATCCACCCAGTGCATCTGGCTTCCTCACTCCCTACCAAGAAAAGGAAGCTAAGGCAGCCTTTACAGTTGCCTTTTAACTCATCACTTGGTGTCTCTGTTTTCCCCACTTCTACTCCATTTGCTTCCTTCAATGTTTTCCTAATGGTAGGGCACATTTTTTCATGTTAACATCTCTGAAATCAGAATGTATAAAAATTTATTATGTATCTTAGTTTAATTAACATCTTATGCTGCATTTGAGGGTGTCAGTTTTAATCAATGTTTTGTTAGATCTAATGAGACATGACAATAGAAGATAGCATGCTTCCCGCTGTTGTTACTGCCCTGTATAGAACCCTGAATGCTTGCCCACTCTTTGGGGGTGAAGCACAGCCTTCTCAGTGCATCCAGAGGGTCCTGCCTATCCTGCCCCTTGCTTTCCTGTGCAGACTCAGTTTATCTACTCTTCTCCTTGTTATCCTTCAGCAACATTCACCTGATGGATACTTACTGGTGACTGCTGTGTGCCAGGCGCTGTAATAAAGTGGTAATGAGCCAAAGAAACACACACAGCTATGGTCACATGGTGCTGTCCTTGTCACCTGCACAGGTCAGGTCCATGCAGGCTGGGACTACATCTGTTCCAGCCTTTCTTCCAAAGCCAGAGTCACACTAGGATCTTTCCAAGTATTTATGGAATCAATATATCTTGGAATTGGAAATATGGATTTAAACTCCGACAACCCTGAATTGCTCTGAATTTTCTACTCTTTGAGTGAGTGCATTATTAAGACAAAGAACTGTCACCAAATGGGCTGTATGAGAAGTTTTAGGTTGACAAGTACAAAGATAATATAATATCAATTTCATGCTAGGGAGCATATTAGTGCTGATGTTACTAGAAATATTCTTGTTGATATTATTAGAAATATTCTTTAAAATAACCATTATCATACTCCAGCATCATGCTTTTCATTACAGTCAAGACCAATACTGGTCCAGTAGTTTAGATCATGTGCCTCTGCTATCAGACTTAGAGGCCTCCTGCTCCACAGTCTGCTTCTGGTTTGAAGATAGGTTGCCTGTGTACATCGTGGGTGAGCCCTAAGGGCTGCACTTAGGGATAGCTGTAGATTCAATTCCAAGTGGTGAGTTAGCCTGCTTTGGTAAACATAAGCCTGCTCTATACTGAGAAGGCCATTCAAAGAGCAGCTCACCCAGGTCAGAGTGTAGCTCAGTGGTGCAGTCCTTACCCAGCTTGTAGGAGGCCTGGCCTCAGCTCCCAATACAGAGAGAAGAAAAAAATACGTTTTTATTATAATTCAAAGCAGTCTTTAACTACTCTATTTTTTTGCTCTGGATATAATTTTTCTTCAATTATGAATACTATAGTTCATTATCAATTGTATGCATCTTGTGATAGCTTCTACATTTATATTTCCACAGTCTTTCTTTGTGTAACCAATGAAAAATTTGAGAAATAATAATAAAAAAAAACCCCCAGGAGCATCGAATCTCCAAAGTAAATAAGGAAAGGACCACAAGATCAGGTTTCTTGGTTGCTGAATTTTAGCTCTCTTATTTTTAGTGACATCTCCCCGAATCCTCAGATGAAAGGAGCATAGAATCTGAAATATCATTACCACAACCTATAGCAACAAACTACCTCCACATAGGTATAATCAAAAGGAAAATTCTTATAACTATATTCATATTCAAAGATCTTGTGATATAAGCCAACCCCTGTGGGGTATTATTTTCAAACATAACAGGTTGACATTATATAATTACACACTGCTGGATATTGAAATATCAGAAAAGAAAAAAGTGCTTATAGTAGTACTCACAGCATGCTCTTATGAGTGCTCACATTTATCCACACATTTTTACAGAGTTATTTCTAGTTACATATTACAGACTTCAGCAAGGATGTAGTGATTTATTTAATATCAATATTAGGTTTTGACGTTAATGTCTTAGCAAATGTAGGGAGGCATGATTCTCAGACCCACTCTCACCCCATAAAGGGGCCCCGAGTTCTTCTTCTTCTTTCTTTGCTCAGTTTGTTAGACTTTTTATGCATGGATCTATAATGAGTGTTCAAGATCCCACCCAGTTATTCCTATAATTTGTACTTAAAGCTATTTAATTTTCTGCATTGTTCTTCTCACATTATGCCTGATGATGGCATTGTTTATTTTGTATGAATCCCTCTTTTTGTTTGAGTCTACCATCCTCTTCCATTCCATGCATCTTCTGTAGAAGGGCTGAGGATTTATCAGAAGGGTAGGTTTCTCAGATTTCTTCTTTATTATTCTGGAAGCTGCTTTCTTCCCCCTTAACCTCAGGAGTACAATCCAACTTGATTTTTTGTTGTACAGATCAGGTTTCTGGTCTTCCCCACTCTTTCCCTCTCTGTGGTGCACTATGGAGTACAGTGTCACAGACAGCAGGGCTGCAAGGCCTGCACTTCCTGGAAATTAATTTCTTTCTCAGCTTCGTCAGTACGACAGTCTTGAGTGAAGTCATTTTACTCTGTTAAGAAGACATAGTTTGCTAGCTGCTTTTGGAATTCTTTTGTACCATCCCCCTTCTCTAAAATAGGTTGCAGATAATTATAGTCTATATACTTCCTGATTTTGCTTTTTATATTAATTTCATTGAGAAAGAAGTAGCAACGAGACAGATTTGAAACAAGTTGGTAGGACAGTTACAATAATTAATACATTGCATATGGTTGTCTTTATAGTAGTTACTCATAGTATAAGGTGCAGACATGATATCTTGTCTGAACACTATTAGTTCAAAACTTTCTTCTCATTGAAGTAAGAGAAAGTAGCTGCATTTCTATGTTATTTTGTATAATATATATATATATATATATATATGTAATTTACTACAAAATTTACAATAAATGTCCTTCATTTATATCCCCTAATTTGTTTAATTTTATCATAGATATGTACTGCCATTCATAAATTGTAGGTGCATGAACTCAGCTAAATAATCCGATCTAGTCCAGGAGTCTGTAATATTAGTGGGTTATCCACATGACTGGCAACAACATAAGTTGTTGACTTGAGCCTTTTACAGCTCAGCATATTAATATGGCTTTACTTTTCATACCTCATTTTTATACTTTTCTGCTGGATGGTTAAGACCAAGATAAAGCAAGACCTATATAATAAGAAATGTAACTTTTGTATCTGACAAGGTCAGTCAAATCCCCTCAGGATTTACCATAAAACCCTGCACAGCAGTTTGTAGATATTTTAGGGGGCCAGGGAGATAGCTCAGTAGGATAAGTGCTTCCCTGGCAAGCACAAGGGCCTGAGTTCAATCCCTGGTTCCACCAAAAAAAAAAAAAAAAAATAGATATTTTGTCAGTGTCAGCCATGTGGATGAGTCAACGGCCTATTTTCTCTCTGTGAAAACCTGAAAAAATGTTTTCTCTCCAGGTGACCCTTCTTAGGCACACTCTACATCATTGATCACTTTCCTCTGTGACTGATTTTGTTTAAAAAAAATTTTTTTTAATAGGTTCTTGTTATGGCATGGGGTTATATTGAACTGAGGTCCTTGCACTTGCCAGGCAGGCACCTAGACTGCTGAGCTATCTCACCAACTCTATAATTCCTTATTTAATATTCTTCACATTTTTTTCTAAAGTGATTTACTAAGGAGGAACGCCATCCAGAGAGAGCACTTTGCTCCTCTCTCAAGATGAATGAAGAGAAGAAATGTGATGTTTATGCTGAAGAAATGCACAATTTCATCCAGCACTTCTCTCAGATTATCAGAGGGCACCCAGAAATAGGCGATGTCATTGCCTGACTCAAGGAGGTCCTAGAGTACAATGTCATCAGGGGCAAATACAACCGGGGTCTGATGGTGCTGATAGCTGGTGGAGCCCAGGAAACAGGACGCAGACAGCCTGCAGTGGGCACTGATGGGGCTGGTGCATGGAAAGGCTGCCAGCTTTCTTCCTGGTGGCAGATGATAGAATGGACTCATCCCTTACACAGAGGGGACGGGTCTGCTGGTATCAGAAGCCAGGAACAGGTTTGGATGCTATCAGTGTTGCTTTTCTGTATCTACCACCTCTGTCTGACAGGAACTCTGCAGGAAGATCCCAGGAGCAGTGAACCTGCCTGGGATCTTCCTGCAGACTGCCTGTCAGACAGAGGTTGTGCAGACTCTGGGCATCATCACAGCCTCTCAGGGCCGTGCTGATCTCATCAAACACACTGAAAAGAGGCACAAATCTGTTTTCAAGTACAAGACAGCTTTCTATTCCTTCTACGTGCCTGTTGCTGCTGCCACGTGCATGGCCAGTACTGACGGGGAGAAGGAGCACAGCAGCGCCAGGAGGATCCTGATGGAGATGGGCGAGTTCTTCCAGATCCAGGATGATTTCCTTGACCTCTTTTGGGACCCCAGTGTGACAGGAAAGATTGGCACCAACATCCAGAATGATAAATACAGATGGCTGGTGGTTCAGTGTCCACAGCAAGCCACTCTGGAGCAGAACCAAATCTTGCAGGAGGATTATGGGCAGAAGGACACTAAGAAGGTGGCCAGGGTGAAGGCACTGTGTACGAGGGGCTGGATCTGCCCTCTGTGTTCTCACTGTGTGAGGAAGACAGCTACAGCCACCGCATGGCCTCACCCACAGGACGCTCCAGTGCTCCCTCAGCCATCTTCCTGGGGCTGGCCAACAAGCTCTATGAGAGGAAAAAGTGACCTGGAGGACATAAGGGCAGGGAGGGGCTCAATAAATTATCATGTAACTCTAAAAAATAAATAAAATGATTTACCTATGGTAAACAGGAGAGAGACAGGGAACTACAGCTAGTGTCTGAGAGACAAGTATCTGCTTCTGGGGAAGCCCTGAAGTGGCACATTACAAGTAATTTTCAGTAAATCCTCATGAGTAGAAATAGTAACTTTCAAAAAGCAAAAAAAAAAAAAAAAAAAAAAAAAAAAAAAAAAAAAAAAAAAAAAAAAAAAAAAAAAAAAAAAAAAAAAAAAAAAAAAAAAAAAAAAAAGACAAAAACAAAAAACAAAACAAAAAAGAACAACCCCTGCAGCCCTCAGAAATCCTGCTTCCCTTGTTTGGTTGCTTTTCATAAGTTATACTTGGATAATCTTTATTAGGGGCAACTTCAGTGACCATTAAAATTTTCTGTGGTTGCCTTCCGTGGTGAATGCAGCTAAAATCATCATTTTTCAGCAGAAGGAAAATGAGAAAGTCCTGTTATCACTAAAGAGCTAGAAATAAGTGAAAGTAGGCACCAAATAAAGACCAAATGCAAATACTCTGGAGATATTGTGTGGCTTTTTGGTTTTATTTCCCGTCAAATCTGCTCTTCACACCCTTTATTGCCTCTTTAGGGTGTTGGTGTTCATGAATAGAAATATTACTTTAAAAACAAAACAAAAATTTCTTCGCTCTAATTAGGCAAAATGAAAGCCTTCTGTTACAATTTATATTATTAAAATTTTGACATTTTCTAATGGCACAAAAGATGTTCTATTTTTAAAAAGTCTTACATTACCAAGTGCGTTGAATTTTAAGTTCTGGTGAGACTTGGATTTTTGTAATTATTTGCTACCAAAATTATGATGTAATAGAATAATTTTGCTAACCTTTGTTTCCATTTTAAATAGTGATTGACCTTTGAAATGGTGCGTGTCCAGAATATTGTGACTAGCAGCTAAAATTTAAAAAGATAACCCTTAGAGGTTACACACAAAATAGAAATCTTGAATGTAATACAGTCAACCTAGATTTATCCATTACCAAAACTACCTCTGAAGAGTTCTTTAACCTGAGGTGTTGTGAATACCACAGGATTGTTCAGAATGATGGAACTGTATCAAGAACAGTAGACCTCAAAGGTGCCCAAGGAGCTCTGATCTCAACTCTCAGGTCTCTCCCATGACCCACTGGTGATTACATCTTGATGTTGCAAAGGGCACCACCTTTGCAGGAAGCCCAGACATTTTTTCTTCCTTTCTTAGTTTATCTTTAAAAGAAGGATATCATAGAACATCTTTCTTAGTGTATTTGAGGCCTTGAAAAAAATTTAAAATATACTATTATAAATACTTATAGTTTAGTTCAAAGCCTTTTTGGAAATTTTGCTTTCCAAAAATATTTTCTCTTTAATTTTCTAAAAGGAAAGGTTATTTTAATGTTGCAACTTTGTCTTGTTCAACCAGAGACATTCTGGAACTGTGTTCGTTCTGGAAATATTTATTGAGTTCTTGTGATAAACAAACCCTATGTAAGGTAATGCGGACATTATGGGAAATTAGATAGTGTTCCAGCCCTAAGAGAGCTTACAAGGTATTTTTTGGTTAGCAATGCTAACCAAAAAAAGATAACTGCCATTGAATATAGAGTGATCTTAGGGGTAAATTGGGAACACGTGAGGAGGGCTTCTAGTATATTCTTTCTGGATGAGCAAGGCTCTGCTAGGAGAAGAGGCAGTGAAATTAGACCCTGGAGAGTGAGTAGGAGTCAACCAGGTCAGGTAGGAAGGAAGAGTGGAAAGTGTACTTGAGAAACAAGAGCAGTATACAGTTTGCAAGGCTTCCTCTAAGCATAGTATCCAGGGCCTCAAGCCTGTTAAACACAGTGTCTACTGAGCTGAACTCCAGCTACTGAGCTGTACTGCAGCCCACTGAGCACACTCTAGGACTGATAGGTTTCTCCTCTTCATGAAAGAGGTGCTAACACTGATAAGTCCATATGGAGATACATGAGCCTTATGTTTATGTAAGTAATGCCTCCGCTTTGTGGATGGGCTGATCTCTTGTGTAGAGTAGAATGAAAACAAGCCTGCAATATTAGGCTGCTTCTGCCTACCTTGCATGTATACTCATTAATAAACTGCAATAGGTTGTATGGTTAACAACTAAAGTTTGCAGACCAAAAATTAGAGAAATAGAGGGGCTATACGGATAGCCAATATTTTGGCCCCAGCCCTTCAAGTTCAGTGAGAACTCAGGACATAAGAGAACTTTTTGCTGTGACATCCTGTAACTCAGTAGTATCCTAAATTTTCTTATCAAGGAGATTATGGGGCCGCAGAGGAAAGTGACTGATGATGTAGAGTGTGCCTAAAGAGTCACCTAGAGAAAAAATTCTCTCAGGCTTTCACAGAGAGCAAATTGGTCAAGCAAAGGCTATGACTCATCCAGATGGCTGATACTGACAAAGGATCTACAAGCTTCTGTGCAAAGTTTCAGGGTAAATCCTAGGAGATTTGACCTACCTTGTAAGATAAAAAAGTTACATTTTTAGTTATATAAGTCTTGCTTTAACTTGGTCTTAACCATCCAGCAGAAAAATATTACCATGAGGTATAAAAAGTAAAGCCATATTGAGCTGTAAAAGGCTCAAGTCAACAACTTCTGCCAGTTGCCAGTTCTGCTGACAACTCACTGCTGTTATGGACTATTGGACTATATTGGGTTATTTTGATGAATTCAAGTACCTACAAATATTTGATCTGACATCAAGTATGAAAATGTCCTTTAAAGACTTCTCCACATACAGCTTCTCTAACAGCAATGGAACACTCATCTCTGATAAAACAAAACAAAACGGGGGAATACAAATCAAGGACAATTTTGTAGTGAAAAAGTATGTATATACAAAATAGGATAGACATAGAACTACTTTCTCTTAGTTCAATGAGAAGAAAGATTTGTACTAATATTGTTTAGACAAGATATCATGTCTGCATCTTTTGCTCTGAATAACTACTACAAAGAGAATATGCAATGTATTGTTATTGTAACTGTCCTACTAACCTAACCTGTTTTGAAACTGTCTCATTACTATTTCTTTTTCATTAAAAATAATTTAAAAAAGGAAAGAAAAAAGAATTTGCAGCAGGTGTTGTTGCTCATGCCTGCAATCCTAGCAATGTGGGAGGCTGAGGTAGGAAGATCCCAATTTCAAGCCCAACCAGGTAGACTTCGTGACTTAGTGAGTTGGTCTCTTTCTTTTTCTTTAAAATTTCCATTTATTTATTTATTTATCTACTTATTTATTTATTTTTATGGTGGAACCAGGGATTGAACTCAGGCCCTTGCACTTGCCAGGGAAGTGCTTATTCCACTGAGCCACCTCCCTGGCCCTCCTTTTAATTTTAGTTGACAAGTCATTGTACATTTATGGGGCCCAATATCTTATGTTGTGAAATGACCAATCAAGAGAACATATCAACTTTTGCTGGAGAATGTGTAGAATCTAATCCTTAAACAATTTGGAGACAGTCCGGGTTCCTCATTCACCCCCAACAGGGAAAAGTGAGGTGCTCTACTGCAAGTATAGAATCAAGTCATTACTTTCAATCTGATTGGCTTGAATGGCAACATGCCTTACCATGGGCAACAAGTGAGAGCTATATTATGTACTTGATCATTGTTGCTGCAGTACTAGAGATTGAACCCAGGGCCTTTGCGTTGAGCTATATTTCCCCAGCCTTTTAAAAAAGTGTAAACAATTTCTTGTTTTGAAACAGGGTCTTGCTAAGTCATTAAGTTAGGCTGTTCTTGAAGTTGTGATCCTCTTACCTCAGCCTCCCAGAATGCTGGGATTACAGGTGTGAGTCTCTGGGCCCAGAACACTGAGGAAGGATGAGTGGTGAGGTTTTTCTTTCTGAACCATGGAGAGGAGGCCTAGATACCCAAGGAGAATCATCCTTCTGCTGGGAAGAATGAAGGAAAATGGGTATGGGATAAGCCAGTAATCATGACCATGTCTGCACCTGCTTTGTATTTGTTAAGTTCAAGTAGAAAACAATCTCTTGATCAGAGGGGACACATGCTCTGAAATGGGGGTGAGGGGTGGGTGGAGAAGAGTGTGACTATGATGGGTTCTGTCTCTTTGAACTATGTGTGGATTGGTGATGAGGGGGAGGTGAAATGAATGAGGCATTGTGGAGACTGCTGTTCTATCTCTTCTTTCCTTTCCTTCCTGAATTGTACTTTTGGATTTTAGCATTGGCTCTGCGGTTCACATTTACCATAGAGTAGCAAGAAATTGCAGGCATTTATTTTGCTGTAAAAGTATTTTTAGATGTTTTGTGGGCTGTGTATCAATTACTATATAACATAGAATTATGAAGGAATGTGCAAAATATATTTAGCAACCTTTGATAATATTTTAAGAACATTTGATTCTGACACATGGTATGTAATTTATAGAGCTGCAGGTTACATCATCAAAAGGTTGCATATTGGGAAATCTACAAAAAAAAAAAATCCTTAACAAAAATACCTTCTTGAAACACAGACTGAGAAATCTTCCCTCAGTAGAAAATATGCCATGATTGCTCAGGTTTTTCTTTTCCTTCCTCTTTATTTCCTTTCTCTACTTCCTGTGTGTGTACATCGTTGTGGTTTCTTACCCTGCTCCGTAAATAAGGAGGCTGAAAGAAGCCAGTGTCAATTGGACAGCTGACCTTTATTGTTTATTCAGGACTTTTCTTTCCCTCTGGCCACTCAGGTAGAGAGCTTTGCTTGCCAGAGGCTAGGCACAGATAAACATATTCCCTCCTGGAAGTGGCAGAAGGCAGCTGGATAAAGCAATGCAGAAGGTTTGTTTTTGCAAGTTTGTTCAGGACAACCTAGGGAGAGACAGAGGGAAAGTAAAACTTTCAATGTTGATATTGGAAAAGAACAATTTCCAGCTAATATCTGCATAGTGACATGTGTTTCAGAGTACTTTTGTATACGTTCTCTAACGTAGAAGGGAAGGCTGCTGATATTATGACTACTTACCCACGAGGACACTGAGCTATAGAGACACCAAATCCATCTCAACTAGGGCAACCATAGACAGGAAATAAAAACTTCTTGTTTAGTTCCTCAGAGCGCATTTTCTTGTACACATTTTGTGATTTTTTCATTTAATTAGAAAGAAAGAGAACAAAACAGAGCACAAATAAAGCAAAAGAAAAAAAAAAAACCAGGGGAGTGGGAAATTAACAGCAAAGTCCCTGGGATGCTAACCATGAACTGATCAGTTCCTAAAGAATATGCATTTCCAGGGTCATGTGCTCTTGAGAGGCAGCAATTGTGGGGTGGTGGACATGGAGTAACTTAGAATAGTTTTAGAAATGCACTTGAAATGCAGTGTTTGCATCTTTGCCCTTGCTTTCCCTCATGTCCTGCTGCTCTCTGGTCAACCTCCCTCCCTCACTGTGTCTGTTATGCTCTTGCCTCTACTTTCTTACCTTCCAAGCAACCTAAGCTCACCCTTCTCATGCATGTGTCTGGGGCTCAGATGACATATGATGCCCCCCACACATGGCCTGGGGCACCATGAATGGGCCTCTCGCAGCGTTTGGAGAGAATCCATTCAGGAAAACACAACAGAGGCAAGAGTACTGCTGGGAGTCCTTGGAACTATATATGTTGCAGGGTGCTTACCCATTTCTGGAATGCCCTCAGATACAGTCTTAAGATCTTGATGATTGACGCATAGTTGGCCCACAAAAAATAGCCGCAGATAACTATTGAGTTCGCTGCTGGAGTGACTGTGTTATGAGATTTTTGTGCTTGCTGAATACAAAATAGATCTTTGAGTATGGTCTACTCTTTGACAGCTGCTGATAACATCTGAGAGACAATTTAATTCGTCTGCAACTAGAATAGCAGAAAATGAAAAAAGCAAACAGGCTACATCACTACTCCTGCCTATTTGATGCATGTCAATAAATATGGATGAAACACCTGAAGGAACACACGAATGCCTAGTTAGCAAATTTGCCAAGTATGCAGACAATGGGTATGTGCGTGATTATGTTTGTTGAAAATAAAAAAGAAAGACATGTAAATAGGGCAAGCGGGAATGAAGATTCAATGACAGCATTGCATAATGCTCACAAAGCATCTTTCATCTGGAGAGCTGAAAGCAGTTTCAAAGTGTCCTCATGACACCCTTCTTGTGCTAGTAGGTGGTAAAGAAGTATCAACTCCATTTGCATTAAAAAGCCCACTGGCAGGAGGGTTGAAAAGTTAAGAGAATTGCTCATTGTCTTGCTCTCCAGTATGGAGGCTGTGTGTGTCTGTGGCAAGTGGCTTGTGTCATTTGCCCCCAAACAATCTTTTTCTAGCTCTGTATAAATTATCTACCTGGCAGAAAGAAGGCTGAAGCTGGGAGCAAAAATACTCCTCTGTGGGTGTAATTGTATTCGTGGCCAAATGGAATTTGGACGCCTTCCATTAGCAGGAATGCCTGGTGGTAGCACTAACTTTAAAACCTGGAGTTGTCAACAAACAGAAGGAGCTGGCTGGGGAGGATCAGAGAAGAAATGGAAAGAGGGGATGAGCGTCCCTTCGTCCCTTCGGAGGTTTCCACCTAGCGCTTCCTGGGGTGGGAAGGATCTGGGAAGGAGTGTATTTTCAGGGCAGGGCCCATTTTGTTTCTTTCCCTTCCCAAACTACTATTCTTATCCCTTTTTTTCTTCTCAGCTTCTCCAAAAGTGCCAGAAATCAGAACCAAGAACGGGTAGGATCCAGGACTTGTTCCTTGCTCAAGGTATGAGTGCTGGCGACATTCCCTCCTTCGTATGTTTCCTGAGAAGCTTCTTGGGTCATACTTCTCTTGTGTCACCTTTTTCTTCTCTGCCATCTTCCTGCCTGCAGGTCTAGTGACAATGGTTCTTGCTTTTGTGGCTCAAGTGAGCCGACATGTTCCTTGCTTCCACATTCCAAGCAGAAAAAGTACTCCTGGCTTCCCAGGGCGGGGCCTGGCCCTCGGTCTAAAGTTAGAAGGTATAAGCATTCTGCTTTGTCTGGGACGTGACTTGCCCTAACAAAGTAGAGTATCTTGTCACCCTATCTAGACTGTAAGCTTCTTTTCTTTCTGGTATTTGTCACCATCCAAGACGGCGTACATTTAATGTACTTATTTAGATTATTACCGGCTCCATACCTGCTCATCTTATCTCTTCCAAAGCAAGGATTTTAAAATTTAAAAATTTGTTTCATTTATTCTTGATGGTATTCCTGATGGTCAGCATGGGTTAGAGAAGATATTGGGTAAGTGGTTTTTAGCGAATAAATAAAGGAATGACTTAGACTTTTGGAAAGAATCTTCTACAAAGAAACTATGTTGGGGATGTAATTGTCTGAAATGGATGGCAAAATCCATACACTTGGGCAAATGTAGTTTGACTCTCAAAATAAGCTACTTTCTAATAAATGGTGAATTTCTTGGGAATGTAAATAATGTTTTTGCTCAGACTTCAAAATCAAAGTTAGTGAATTTACTTTTAAGTTTTTGTAAACATAGACTGTTAATTGGATGCACTTTATTTATTTATTTTTTTTTTTTGCGGAACCAGGGATTGAACTCAGGCCCTTGCGCTTGCCAGGGAAGCGCTTATTCCACTGAGCCATCTCCCTGGTCCCGATTGGATGCACTTTAGCTATCATGTCGGCAGACCATTTATTGGGCTTGGTCAACTGATCACAGTCTATTGGAATATACTGTAAATGGAAATTCTCTTAGTTTTACTCCATGTATGACTCTTATTTGCCATCATGAAAGCTTAGACATTTTCTTGACTAATGAAGGGAACCATTTTCTCTTAATATTCACTGTGAACTGGATGAATAGATAGGTAACTTCAGAAAACCAAATGAATCTCAAGGTGTGATAAAATTGTGGTGAATGTTTAAATTTTAAAATGTTATTACAGTAAAGTACACATGGCCATTAATCCTCTTAGAAGATTCTCTCTTCAGGGCAGGCCAAATAGCTCAGCAGATTAAAGCACTTGCAAGCAGGTGCAGGGGTCTGGGGTTTGATCCTGGGGCCTGCCGTGCTGGCCCTGCTCCTGGGGAGTGCTAAGATGGCAATTGAGACTGGGTATGTTGGTCCATGCCTGTAATCCCAGCTCTTGGGGGGCTGTAAACAGGTGGATCAGTATGAGTCTGAACTAGTAGTGATATCCTGAACATCCCGTAGACCCATCCCCAAAATACCAAAAAAAAAAAAAAAAAAAAAAAAGGAAAAGATTCCTTCTTTCTGGTCACTTTCTGAAGCATTCTGAAGTTCTCTTTGACGTCTTCTGTTACACTATTGTAGTGGGACTAAGGTTGTGAGTCCATCTAAAACACCTCCCTTTCACGGTCATTTTGATTTTGGGGAACAAACAGACATCACATGGTGTCAGATGCAGTGAGCAAGGCTGCTGAGGACACACGGCCAGTTCCTGTGGTCCCGCCTTTCCACCGGATGGCACTTGGCAGCGGTGTTGACTCCATGTTTGATCACTCTTGTAGAGACATTTGCAAGGGCTTTTTACTGTTTCAGAAAGTAGCACAAAAGATGGGATAAATTTGTTCAAAGTAAAGGGGATTAATGGCAATATGTGTTTTACTGTAATGCTTTCTTAAAAAAATTACACATATAATTTAATCACACCTTGTATAATCTCATAGCTGGACAGGAAACCAGAAGACACACCCTCTTGTCCCAGCCTTAGTGTGGCATTCCTTGGGGTCTTGTATTCACCTCGCGCTAACCTGGGAAACCTGGCCACATTGTTGTTCTGTCCTCCTTTTATCAGTAAGCATCTGAGTTTTTCTCACAGGCGCAGTCTGCCAAGCATGGTGGGCACAACCTGCCTCTGGGGACGGAACCCTCGTTGCTCCTCATCATGTGTGTTGCTTGGTGGCCCTGGGGGATTGCTGCACCTCCTGGGACCTGCATCTCCTGGTCTGTGAGGTGAGGATGACCTGGTCAGGAACTGCTTTCCATGCTGTGGCAGTCAAGGCTTTCCAGGGGAATGTGCCTAGTTAGAGACCTGCTTTCCTAGGGACTTGTTCAGTTTTTAAGCAGCCAGCTGTGTGGAGGCAGGTCACCTACCGGGCTTAGGGGCTCTCTCTCTAAAACAGATACTGACCCTCCATTTTCAAGATCGCTCCTATCTTGATAACTCAGAAGGTCAAACAAGACAGTGATTAAGAAACTCCAGCTATGTTCACTGTTTCATCAGAAACTCTACCTTACCTCTGTCATTGGTCAGGCGTTTGGCACTGAACAAGTGACTTAATACATAGGTATCTCGGTCTCCACTACTCATGTGTGTGTAAGACTTCCAAACAGAAAGTGCTTGGAAGGGCTTCTCTTTTGTAGGCATTCCTGTGTAGCTATTGGCTAGTCTTATGCGATGTTAACTATTGATTTTATTCTTTTTCCATTTTTATTAGTGTATGTTGCAGTATATAATTCCATTCTTCATGGGAATGCGTGCATCCATGATGTTTTCCTTCCTTCTTTCCTTCCTTCCTTCCTTCCTTCCTTCCTTCCTTCCTTCCTTCCTTCCTTCCTTCTTTCCTTCCTTCCCTTTCTTTCTTTCTTTCCTTCTTTCTTCTTTTGTCTTTTTTGAGACAGGGTCTCACTGTGCAGTTCAGGTTGGTCTTGAGCTCACTTTGTACCCCAGGCTGGTCTCGAACTCACAACGATCCTCCTGCCTCAGACACCCAAGTGCTAGGATTATGGCTGTGCACCGTCATGATGGCCACATCTCCATTATTGTTTGTTTCCCCTCTCCTCTTGACCCTTCCTCCCTCTCTTGGCCCCTTTCCTTTTGCACAGATGTTATTGAAATGGCCCCTCATTCAAGGGAGTGAATGAAGCCTGGCTCCACGTGGGGTAGCACTTTCCACAAAGACCCACCAAGAAAACACCAATTATGCTTCTTTTCATTTCCGTGAGTTTTATGGCATTTAATGCAAAGTAAGCCTTAACATCTTAGGAATAAAACCCTCCTGCCATGCCCCTTGCCCAAAGCTGTGACGGGTGGCACAGCTCTCCCCAGTTACCTAAGGCGCGAGCTCCGTTCATAAGCAGCCCGCAGGAAGGAGAAGCTGGACTGAGGGTCACAGCTCGCAGCCCGCTGCTCTGGCCTCTCTCAGGCCAGCCACGTCACAGCTGGAGACCCACGGCAGGGCAGTCACCTCCGTGCCGCTAGTGTGGCGAATGTCTGCGAAGTGACTTCGCATCAAAGTTCTGCCTCAGCACAGACGCTGCTGCTGCTATTCAGGCCACCCAGATGTTCTGCGTGGGAGCTTCTCGCTGAAGGTGCGTGGAGAAAGCGAGCTGCTGCGTTGGCCACAGCAGGGCCGGGTGAGCTGGAGTAACGAGGAAGCAGAAGCTGCGAGCGAGCAAGAGGCGAGGTGTGGGTGAGCGGGAGGCACAGGACAGCACGATGTGAGAGCCGACTCAGCAGCCGAGAGCAGACATGGAGGAGGTGGTGACGAGGAGGAGCTGCCACGACTTTCTCGGAAGGGGCGAAGGCTACAGCTCCCCATCTGCTTGGGGTCCAGGAGGGCCAGTCGGTGGCAGGCTTGGGTCTGGCTAGGCTCACGCCCACACGCATGTGCGCTAAGGAACCTTGGTGGTAGTTTCTTGCAGTACTTTATTTTTCTTTTACCAGCTGGAGCACTCAGAGATCACTCCAGACCCTGCAATATTTCCCTGAGTGATGTAAAAGAAAAAACAGACTTGAAACTCCCGGTAGTTGAACAATTGCATGAATCGTAACAAATTTTTCAGTCAAATATGTAATCATACAACTTTCATTCCAGGAATAGTTTTTAAATAAGTAAGTGGAAAAAGATTTTTTTTTCTATTTCTTTATTGAGCTGTATCCTCCAGACACAGATTTTAAGAGCCCCGTTTGGTCAACTGAGCCCCCGTGTTAAGTGACTTCACAGTCAAGGGGCAGAGCAGCACTGCATTCCCAGAGTCTGCGGCTGCCTATGCCTGCTCTCTCTCAGCCAGAGAAGTGGTCACTTTCTGCCATCTCCACAAGTCGTTCTTGCCTGTTCGAGAATGTCCAATGAAAGGAACCTTGTCACAAATACGTATCCTGTTTCATTTCTGAACATCGTGTTGTTAAGGTTCATTAATGTTGTATGCGTTTCTGAAGCCTTTCCTTCTTACGACTGGGTAGTATTCCAGTATAATTTCTTTATTCTTTTGCCTGTTGATAGATATTTGGATTTTCTCTCAGCTTTTGGCTATCAGAATTCTTGTGTAGGGGCCGGAGAGATGGCTCAGTAGAATAAGCGCTTCCTGGCAAGCGCAAGGGCCCGTGTTCAGCCCCCAGTGCCAAAAAATCAAAACAAAACAAAATTCGTGTGTAAGTCTTTTTGTGTATATAGACTTTGTCTTGGGTAAATAAATACCTAGCAATGAAATCAACGGATGGAAGTGTACATGTAAACTTACCTTCATAAGAAACTGTCAATGTTTGCTCATTTTAAAATTTAGTCTTTTATCATTTATTTTTAAGGATTTGTATGAACCCAATGCTTCTTGTCACACACATACACACAAAAGTATTTTCTTCAGTGTTTAGCTTGCTTACTCAACTTCTTAGTACTGTGTTTGTTTTTTGAACTCAGGACACTGTGCTTGCCAGGCAAGTACTTATTCTACTGATCCATCTCCCTGGCCCAATACTGTGTTTTTGATGAACAGAATTTTTTTGGTTTTTTATGTATTTGGTATAGGGTCTCACCATGCAGCTTGAATTCAAAATGATCCTCCTGTTGTCAGCCTTCCCAGTGCTGGGATTACAGGTGTGTGTTACCACTCCAGGTCTTGGTGGCTAGCTCAGTGCGCCTGGGAGTGGGGCCAGCGTGGCATGTGGTATGGGGGATTGAACCCAGGTCCCTGCATCTGCCTAAAAAGGTGCTTTAATCCATTGAGCTAATGACTGGCCCTAGAAATTTCAAATTTTGATGCTTAAAAATGTTGACACTTGTTATATGAACTAGATTAACTGTTTTTAGTTATCTTTGAGTAAAATATTTCAGACACCGCAGGGAAATCAGCTTTCCTGGTAATACAAATGTACTTATAAAAACAGATTAACAACAACAAAAAAAACCAGGTTAGTAGTTTGGGATCAAGAACACAAATTTCTCATACACCATCTGTATTTCTCTTAAATTGGTTAGTCATAATTGTTTCATACTAGTGGCTGTTTGTATATTTTTATTTTTATTAATTTTATTGAGAAACAAATAGCAATGAGACAGCTTCAAAACTGATTAGTAGGACAGTTTCAATAATTAATACATTGCATATTATTGTCTTCATAGTGGTTATACATAGTGCAAGATGTAGACATGATATCCTGTCCAAATACTATTAGTGCAAATCTTTCTTCTCATTGAATTAAGAAAAAGTAGCTGTATATCTATCCTATTTTTTATATACAGATGCAAAATGGTCCTTCATTTGTATCCCCTTTTTTTGTTTAGTTTTGTCACAGATGGGTATTTCAGTGCCATTTAAATACTGTAGGTGCATGAATTCAGCAAAATAATCCAGTATAGACCAGCAGTGGGTTATCTATAGGACTGGCAATGTCAGAAGTTGTTGACTTGAGCCTTTCACAGCTCAGCATATTAATATGGCTTTACTTTTTATACCTCATTTTTATACTTTTCTGCTGGATGGTTAAGACCAAGTTAAAGCAAGACCTATATAACAAGAATGTAATTTTTGTATCTGACAATGTCAATCAAATACCCTCAGGATTTACCCTGAAATCCTGTATACCAGTTTGTGGATCTTCTGTCAGTGTCAGCCATGTGGATGAGTCACGGCCATTGCTTGACCAATTTTCTCTCTGTGAAAGCCTGAGAACATTTTCTCTCCATGTGACTCTCCTTAGGCACACTATGCATCATCAGTCACTTTCCTCTGTGGCCCTATCATCTCTTTGATCAGAAAATCTGAGACATCGCTGAGTTACAGGATGTTACAGTGCAGGTTCTCTTATGTCCTGAGTCCTCACTGACTTGAAAGGCTAGGGCCAAAATGTTGGCTGTCCTTGCAGCCCTTATTTTTCTCTAATTTTTTGGTCCACAAACTCAAGTTCTTAACCTTCCAGAAGAGAAGCTTAATGACATTATTCGCCTATAGCATAGGCAGTTGAGCTTATCCTCTCTATCTGGCTGAATATCATTCGTCTTAGACATAGCATGGGTTATATATTTTGTTTTAGTTATAAGACCATTTTCAAGGAAACACTGCACCTTAAATAGAATGTAAGTGAAAGTCTTCATATCAGCAAATAGACTATGTGTAACTTTTAATTAAGACATTTAATTTTTTATTATTACTTCTATTTAAAATGTAGCAAAGTTAGTTTTGTTTACTCTTTCTTCTTTTGATAGATACTTGGATTCCCCCAGTTTTTGGCTATTGAAAATCTGGATGTCACTCAAAAATATCAGTCCTCCCAAACTTAAAGACCCAATCCAAACATGGGCATCTGGGATGAAAGCACACTACTCAGAAGAAGAAATACAAATACCACATAAATACATGAAAAATTATCAATATCACTGGTCATGTGAGAGATGCCAATTCAAACAGCACTGAGATTCCATCTCACCCCAGAAAGAATGGTCATCATTAAAAAGTCAACCAATAACAAATGCTGGAGGGACTGTGGGGGGAAAAGGAACCCTTCTTCACTATTGCTGGGAGTGTAGACTGGTGCAACCACTGCAGAAATCAGTGGGGAGATTTCACTAGAAAACTAGGGACTCAGCTAGTCCCCTCCTGGGTAACTCTGAGAAGAATTAAAAACATCATAGCACAGTGGTATATATTCATCCACATTTACAGCAGAACAATTCTTAAGAACTAAATCTTGGAAATAACATGTGCCTGTCAAGTGAGGAATGGATAAAAAGAATGTGCTATTTGGATACAGTGGAGTACTACTCAGTAACAAAGAAGGATAAATTGGAGAATTTGATGGAGGCCATTCAAGACCGTACTCATAAGTGAGATAAACCCGATGCACATGTGTAAACGTTGTGTTGTCTCCATAGTGTGAGAAGCTGAAAGAGTATAAGTGAGATTCAAAATGTACAACAGATATTGTAAAAAGACAAGAAGCTATTTAAAAGGAGAGAGAAACTGTGATGGGGAAGGAGAAGAGAAGAAAATTTATATATATATATATATATATATATATATATATATATATATATATATATATAAATTTTAAGATAGTTACACTGTTTTTCCTAGTTTATTGAAAAGGGAGGCTTGGGCTGGGGAGATGGTTCAAATGGAAAGAGGACCAAAAGGTGAGAGAAGAGGTGCTGGGGAGATGGCTCAGTAGAATAAGCGCTTCCCTGGCAAGTGCAAGGGCCTGAGTTGAATCCCCGGTAAAGTAAAAGAAAGGCTTGTGTTAGTATTGGTTTGGAAAATTAAGGTCTACATTTTGTATTCTGAGTAACTAATTTAAAAGTAACACTATGCAATGCATTAAGTATTGTTACCTTCCTATTATTTGTTTGAAAGTTTATTTTTTTCTTTTCGAAATAGAACATAAGTAAAGCATGGATGCCCTAAAATCACCAGCATCTTTACTAAACCATTTACGTTCTCACTTGTGTAACTTTCTTCCAGGTTAGGTACTGCACCTGACCTGGTGGCTTGTGGCACACACACAGCCACACTGATGTCACTGCCTGCCTCCTGAGCTATGAGCAGGCGTCCTGCGACAGGGATGAAAGCTCAGTTGTCCTCCGGGTGCTTTACAGACCAGCTTTTCTGAGCATGTCTCTTCTTTTCCAAAAAGGTTGTGAAATGTATGTAACATCCCCAGGTAGAGCATGGGATCTGAGGCAGAGTTTGGGGTTTCAGTGCCAGGCTGGTGTTCACTGGCTGAGTGACCTTTATCAATGACTCATGGCCCCGTACCTCAGTTCCCCCATCTGTAAATCAAGGACAACAGCATAACCGTCTTGTGGTGCTATGAGCAGCGCACAGCGGAGAAGGGAGCTTCCCCTCTCGTGAGCATTTTCCCCCACAAGAACTCCCACTGGTGCGGGCCGTGCTCACAGCTTCTCAGACACCATGGCCCTGGCACCTCTGGCGTCGCATCCTTCTTGCAGATCCACTCGAGTCCAGCTCCTTCCACTCTGAAGGTCGGCCAGCTCCCACCCCCAGGCTGCTCTGGGAACCTCTGCCCCTTCTACTTGCTTCCCCAAATTGGCAAAAATGCCTCCCTTAGTTTTCTGTAGTCTTCCAGAGGTCAAGCTAATAGTTTTATCAGGCTACACTAGTGATTCCTGGATAATATAAAGTAGGAAGAATAGAGGTAATAACTTGACACTACTACAAAAGGAATTCTGGGAGATGTAACCCAGTGCCACAGCTCCTGCCTGGCAAGTGTGTGGCCCTGAGTTCCACTCCCAGTACCAAAAAAGAAAAAAAAAAAAACTTCTGAGTTCTAACAGAAACAGTAATGAAACACCCAGCTCCCCACAACTTTCAGGACAACCTGCAGGTAGGATATGAAGAAACTGAACTTATAAGCTGAGGAGGGACATGTGGAGCCCAGGGATAGTGCAGAATGCCCACTTGTGTGCCAAGGTGTCAACTGCAGGAATCAACTGGGAGGGAGATATTTTAGCAGGAGCAAAACACAAACAACTTGAGCAACTGTTTACCCCCAAAGAGGAAGGGTTCCCACCTGTGAGAGAACTGCTGGGAGTAGACTGAGAACGAGCATGACAGTGAATTCTGCTTGGAGGAGAAGAGGGGGGCCCACTGGGAAGAAGAAGGAGAACAGAGCCACTGTGGGGAATGTCGGGACCCCTCCAGGCTCTCATCTCAGTCCAAGAAGTCAATTCATAAACCCAGAGATATGTTATTAGAATCCCATCAATTTAATTTCAGTTTACCACTCCCAGTGCAACCCATGCTGAAAGACAGTAAAACATATTTATAATTATTGGGAGCCAAGGGACCTTAAGTCCAGCCATGAAGATGGCTTTCTGGAACAGACAGTGACCTGCATAGGGGTTTTATTCAGCTGAGGAGGAGTGGTTTGAGGAAGAGAATTGTGGGAAGTAGGTGATTACTGTGAGCTGGGCTAGCTGGGTGGTCTGCATTTACCTCTGTCATGTGCAGAGAGAGTAATTTGCATTATGCTGTTGAGATAGTATCTAATGTTTTGAGGGTCTGGTGCCTCAGCTCTGATGTGTCATCTTTCAAGCCCCAGGAAGTCATAGCCTCTATCTCCAGGTTTGATCCCAGCCGATAGCATGGAGCACTGGCTCTTTGTCCTGTCTTGACCCAGCTCATATTGGAGAGCAGCAGGTGTGAGTTATCAGGGAAACACACATGCCATCTTCAAAAATTACCACCAGCACCTCAGCTAGATCAATATATATTCTTTTTTTTTTAGTGGAACCAGGGATTGAACTCAGGTCCTTGCACTTGCCAGGGAACTGCTTATTCCATTGAGCAATCTCCCTAGCCCCTAATATACATTCTTAAGGTCAATTGAAAGGATAAAGAGAAATCCTAGCTAGCTCTGTACATATTAATACAAGGAAATAGGGTCAGGCTTAGGCAAAATGAAGATAATCACTCTTCTTTCAAGGAGAGCTGCTCAGGTGGTCTTCCACAGGGGACATGGAAGACAGGGACCACCAGCAGGGTGCAGCAGGAATCTTTATTTTGGTTCCTGGCAGGTTGTTCTTAAAAGCTTTGGAGTCTTTGGAGTAGTGAGTATTTTTGTACAACAATGAGATGGTGAGTCACCAGAAAGACCAATACTTGCTTAGAGTGTTGGGACCTAGCCCCAAGAAGTATCCTCTCAGGCACAGAGAGCTGGACCTTGAGGTGATCACGAAAGGCCCATGGTTTGATCTATCACTGTTACATAACACAGTCTCCATAACAGTGCCTAAGCCATGGGGTCTGGTGAGGCTTTGCTTGGTGAGCCCAACTAGGAGCCTGGAGGTTGGACTGCTCTGAAAGCCTGTGGAGCAAGACAACGACATTCATTTTCTAATTTAGTATTTACAATTTTGTTGAGTGTTGGCTAGCATAATAACATAAGAGGAGGAAGTTTACAATTGTAAGATTAGAAAAGGCAAAGTCAGTTTCCCATGAGAATCTACTTGAGAACTACTATAAGCAAAGTTTGGAAAGACAACAGAATACAAAATTAACATACACAAATAAACATCCTAAATCAGCAAAACAATCCAATACAGTCCAGCAGTCCACAATAGGAGTAGGTTATCCGAAGAAGTTGTTGACTAGAGTCTTTCACAGCTCAACATATTAATATGACTTTACTTTATATACCTCATTTTTGTACTTTTCTGCTGGATGGTTAAGACCAAGATAAAGCAAGACCTATATAACGAGAAATGTAACTTTTGTATCTGATAAGGTCAGTCAAGTCTCCTCAAGATTTATCCTGTAACCCCATCCTGCAGTTTGCAGATCTTTTGTCAGTGTCAGCCATGTGGATCAGTCACGGCCATTTCTTGATCAATTTTCTCTCTGTGAAGGCCTGAGAGAATGTTTTCACATGACTCTCCTTAGGCACACTCTACATCATCAATCACGTTGCTCTGTGGCCCCATAATCTTAGATTTCTTTTCTTTTCTTTTTTTTTTTGGTGGAACCGGGGATTGAACTCAGGCCCTTGTGCTTGCCAGGGAAGCACTTATTCCACTAAGCCATCTCCTCGGCCTATGGCCCCATAATCTTGATCAGAAAATTTGGGACACAACTGAGTTACATGATATTACAGTACAGGTTCTCCTATGTCCTGAGTCTTCACTGATCTTGAAAAGCTAGGGGCAAAATGTTGTCCTTGCATCCCTTCTATTTCTCTAATTTTTGGTCTGCAAACTTAGGTTGTTAACCCTCCAGAAGAGTAGCTTATTTTTACCCTACAACATATGCAGTTGGGTGTAACTTCATTATCTGTCTGAATATAAAACATCTTGGCATAGCATGGAACAGGTATTTTCCATCAAGTATTGATACGTTGAACTTTAAGTCCCTACAGAATATGGAGATAAAATTAAAAAAAATGAAAAATATTTAAAGAATATGGATAAATAATTACATATTTTTACACAGAAATTTAGAAATCTAACCATATACAGCATGTAGCAGGACATTTTTTTTTCATTTATTACTCCCTTTAAAAAAACAGCAAACAAACTTTTGCTTGAGAGATAGTATGGTAATAATTGGTATGTCATGACAAGATACGTATTTAGAAGACCAGAATGACAGACAATCCAAGTGTGACCCTTCTATTACCCATTGCTATCTTCAGTGCAGTTGCTTGGTTCAGAGGTATCAGCATGTATAGTTAGTCAGGGTTAGAATGACAAAAACCTGCTGATGTTTCTCAGGATCATTGCCTTACCCATCTTGTGCATATAAATGTATGGGTTTGCCCCTGTCATGTTTCCCAGCTTTTCTCCTTGCCCTCTCTTCATTGTCCAATCCTTAAGGAAAGTTCTTACTTTCCTTTTGTGTTATATCTTTCTATTTGTATTTCTTCTTTTCAGTTCTTATACTTGGAAGACTATATGATATTTACACATGAGGGTCTGGTTTATTTCACTTAGGAGTATATCTTCAAATGGCATCCACTTAAATATAAATGCTTAAAGTTTATCATTCTTTATAGCTGAGTAACACTCTATTGTATAAAAATATCACATCTTTTTCAACCATTCCTCATATGACAGGCTGAATTCATGCACCTATAGTATTTATATGCCAGTGGAATACCCATATCTGACAGGACTAAATAATAAAAGGGGATACAAAGGAAGGATCATTCTATATCTGTATACACAATATAGTTAGAATAGATATGCACCTACTTTCACTTAAATAAATGAGATGAAAGATTTGTACTAATAGTGTTTGGACTGGACATCCTGTCAGTATCTTGTAATATGGATAACCACTAAGAAGATAACATACAAGGTATTAATTATGGAAACTGTCCTATTAATCAGCTTTGAAACTGTCTTATTGCTATTCATTTCTCAATAAAATAAAAAGGATAGATATACAGCTACTTTCTCTTAATTCAATGAGAAGAAAGATTTCTACTAATAGTGTTTGGACAGGATATCATGTCTGCATCTTGTGCTATGAATGACTACTACAAAGACAGCAATATGCAATGTATTAATTGTTGTAATTCTCTTACCTGTTTTAAAACTGTCTCATTGCAATTTTTTCTCAATAGAATTAAGTTAAACAATTTTTTTATTCTTTATAAAAAATATAGAAAAGCCTAAATCAGCTAGTTAGAATAAATAATTAAATATAAAACTCTATGATAATAATAAAACAATACAATACAGTACCTAGGTAAAACTTCAGAAATTGCCAGTTATAAATTGTGTACATTTAGGGCAAATCCAAATTGTTGCTTGTTTTATAAATAAAGCAGTCAGGTTACATCTAGGAAACTCAGCACTTTTGTTTTGTTTCAGAAAAAACCCAAAATTCTTTGTTGTCATTTGTATTCAAATTACATTATATTTATAAGCTAATGTAGGAGAGAAAGTGGAGCTTAATTGATTAGGCTAAGGGATGGCTGGATCGCTGGTGAGTGCTATTCCTGGTTCTGCCTAGGAGTATGTTTCTAGAACAGGTTAGCATTAGCCTTGCCCGGCGGGGTCCTAGAGCGCAGGTTGGCCTCACCAGTGCATTTTAGCGGTGCCCAACTCGCTGAGGACGTGAATGGAGCAAAGAGAGGAGGGCTGAGGTCCTTCTCTTTTTTCTTTTCTTTTTCTTTTTTTTTTTTTTTAATGTATATTTAGTACCGGGTCTACAGGGTTTCACTATGTAGGTGAGACTTGTAGTGATCTTGTTTTCAGCCTCCCAAGGGCTGGGATTACAGGCACGTCTCAATCTCCATCTCAGCACGCCCCGGGGGCGGGTTTGCACAGTAGGCCAGGGATCAAACCTCTGGTTCCCGTGCTCTACCTAAGCAGGTGCTTTAGTCACCTGAGTTATCTGGCCAGCCCTTGTCTCTTTTCTTGCTCTAAGGCATCAATCATCTGCTTTGGGAGATCAGTGTTCCTGTTTTGCCAGTGTTTGGACTCTGGGATTTATACCTGTCCGCGAGCTTTCAGATTTGGGATGAAACACATTGCTGTCCCTCTAGAGTCTTCAGGTTGTAGGACTTCTCAACCAGTATAATCTCGTGATAAATCTCACATTATCGTTTTATCTATCTGCCCATCCCTCCCTCCCTCCCTCC
>PVKA01023657.1:5496-35440 GCA_004027165.1 Ctenomys sociabilis | reverse complement strand
TCTTTTTGAGACAGGGTCTCACTGTGCAGTTCAGGCTGGCCTTAAGCTCACTTTGTAGCTCAGGCTGGTCTCGAACTCACAACAATCCTCCTGCCTCAGCCTCCCTAGTGCTGGGATTACAGGCATGCGCCACCACGCCTGGCTAACAATAACATTTTAAAGGAAGCCTTTTCATTGCTAAGATTCAGAACCTGGGGAAAGAGTCCCATTTATTATACAGGTGGCTTCTGAGTATCAGTTGGCAGTACAAGACAAAGCCCACTCATGGCTTTGGAAGATGCAAGCACCTAATTATACCACAAGAGTGCAAGAGAGGAAAAGTGGAAGTGAGACCAATTAACTTGGGAACGGATTATGAATATGGGGTTTTAAACATTTGCCTGACTTCATATGCTATGACCCTGGCAGAAAGTTATTCTCAGTATGTACACAATCTCTGCAACCATCTCCATTAAAGTTGAGGAAAGTTATGCATTGCCCTCCAAAACCATGGAAGTGTTCCGCATGCAGGACCAAGGCACCAAATTGTTCCATGACTCGGTCCTTACCACCCATGAGCGAGTAGTTCAGATCAGCGGTCTGAGTACTACATTTGCAGAGATTTTCTTGGAAATACTCCAGAGCAATCTTCCTGAAGGAGTCAGTTTGTCAGTAAAGGAGCACACTAAAGAGGACTTCAAGGGAAGGTTCCAAGCTCATCCAGAACTGAAAGAATTGTTAGCCAAATTGAACTAGCTCTTGCAGACTTTTTCCTGATGGCCCTGGTGACTGCCAAGCAGAAAAGCCTCCTGAGAGGATAGACTTAAGCTTGAGGAGAACCTCAGGCTTTATTTCTGCCTTTTCCTACACACAGGAATGTTTCCTCTCCTCTGGCATGGTTGTTAGCAGTTCTTAACACTTACTTTTGAGATAATCTGGAGTGTCTGTCATCTAATAAAAATCTGTGACTACTGTAAAAAAAAAAAAAAAGATGCCGGGCGTGGTGGCGCATGCCTGTAATCCCAGCACTAGGGAGGCTGAGGCAGGAGGATTGTTGTGAGTTCGAGACCAGCCTGAGCTATAAAGTGAGCTTAAGGCCAGCCTGAACTGCACAGTGAGAAAGAGACAAAAAAAAAAAAAAAAAAAAAAGATGTGGCGGGGGAGATGGCTCAGGGGAATAAGTGCTTCCCGGGAAAGCACAAAGGTCTGAGTTCAATCCTCAGTTCTGCTAAAAAAAAAAAAAAAGACAAAAAGTGCCAGGGAGATAGCTCAAGGTTGTGAGTTTGAGACCCTGTACCAAAAACAAAAAACAAAACTAGTGTTAAGGCCTGTAGGGGAAGGGCAAGGATAAGTCACATTAAAAAAGAATGTGTAATTAATTATTGTAACTGTCCTACTAACCTGTTTTGAAACTGTCTCTTTGCTATTTCTTTCTCATTAAAATTAGCAAATTTTACAAAGAATGTGTTATATACATATATCATCTCCCCATGATAAATGTAATCATTCTGTATGCAAACATGTATTAATAAAAATTTTGTTTAAAGCTATCCAAGGGTAGGGGTTATAGCTCAGCGGCACAAATGCCTGCCTAGCAAGTGCAAGATCCTGAGTTAAATTTCTAGTACAAGACAAAAAAAAAAAAAAAAAAAAACCTAAAGCTATCCAAGCATAGTGGCACACCCTGTAATCCCAAGGACCGGAAATTTAAGCCCTGCTTGAGAAATTTAATGAGATGCTGTCTCAAAGAAAATGTTTTGTTTTTTTTTCTGTTGGCAGAACTGGTGATTGAACTCAGTATGTACACAATCTCTGCAATCGTGTCTTCATCAAAGTTGAGGAAAGTTATGTGTTGCCCTCCAAAACCATGGAAGGCCCTTGCATTTGCCAGGGAAGCATTTATTCTACTGAGCCATCTCCCTAGTCCCTCAAATATTTTAAAAATTTGGGGCCAGGGAGGTGGCTTAGGGGCAGGGGAGATGGCTCAATAGAATAAAGCACTTCCCTGGTAAGTGCTGTGGCCTGAGTTCAATTCCTGCTTCCACAAAAAAAAAAAAAATAATAATAATAAATAAATAAATATATATATATATTAAGATAAAATTTAAAAGAATATTAATGTTGGGATATACTATATGCATAGTTCTGGGTTCTTTCTTTTATCTTTTATTTTTTGAGGGAGTCTCATTGGTCTCCAGGGTCACAATGACTCCTGCCTCAGTTTACCAAGTGCTGGGATTACAGGTGTGCACCAGGGGCTGGGGATATAGCTCAGTGGTATAGTGCCAGCCTGGTAAGCACAAGGTCCTGAGTTTGTTTCCTGATACCAAAAAAAAAAAAGGAAGAAAAAAGAAATACAAGTGTGCAACAACACACCTGGGTTGGGCCAGGGAGATAGCTTAGTAGAATAATTGCTTGCTTGGCAAGTGCAAGAGGCTGAGTTCAATCCCAGGTTCCACCAAAAAAGAAAAACAAAAAAACTTGTGAGGCAACACACCCTGCCATATTTAGGTTCCCTTACTCAGTTTTCAGCTAATTACATATATTGGTGATTGCCACAGATCAATACCTGCTGAGCTGCCCCACATAGATGCCAATAGTATCTACCTTTAATTGAATAGTAAGATGCGATGGCTGGTTTGAATTATTATTATTATTTTTTTTTTTTTTTTTTGTGGAACTGGGGATTGAACTCTGGCCCTTGGGCTTGCCAGGGAAGTGCTTATTCCACTGAGACATCTCCCCGACCCCTGGTTTGAAATTTGAAGCCTTTTCAAAAAAATTTATTACAGACAAGTGGATAAAATAAAAAATGTACAATTGGATGAGAACTTATAAAATCAATTTTCAACATTCTGACAAAGAACAAAAAGGTTTTCAGCACTCTGGAGCTTACTTTATCACCTGGCTAGTCAGTCCTCTCTACCTCCTTTATTAGCAGTCTCTAAAAACATGGTGGTGCATGCCTGTAATCTCAATATTCAGAGGCTGAAACAAGAAGATTGTGAGTTTGAGGGCAGCCTTGGCTGCAAAGTGAGTTTAAGACATAGTGAAGCCAAAATCATACAAAAACTTACCTTTAAAAAAAAAAACACAAAAGGGCTGGAGAGATAGCTCAATAGAATAAGCACCTGCCTGGCAAGCACAGGGTCCTGAGTTCAATCCCTGGTACTGCAAAAAAAAAAAAAAAAAGGGCTGGGGAGATGGCTCAGTGGAATAAGAGCTTCCCTGGCAAGTGCAATGGCCTGAGTTCAATCCCTGGTTCTGCCAAAAAAAAAAACAACAAATTTACCCTTGACTATTTCTTCAAAACATTTAGTTTTACCATTTTGTTTTGGTTTTTTTTGCAGTAATGGGGATTGAACTTAGGACCTTGCACTTCCCAGGCAAATACTTATTTTACTGAACTATCTCTCTGGCCCTTCATTGTTTTGTTTTGTTGTTTTTCAGACAGGGTTTGCTATGTGGTGCCAACTGGCCTTGAACTTGCTTTTGTCACTAAGGTATAAAATTGCACAAGCTGGGCTCAAATTTGGGATTCTCCTACTTCAGCCTCACTTGTATGTGGGGATTATAAACCTAGGACACCAAAACTGCTTTTTTTTTTTTGAGACAGGGTCTTACTAGACAGTTTATACTTTGATCTGGCCTTGAACTCTAGATTGGCCTTGAATTTGACATTTGTGGGGATTACAAATGTGCTCTACTATGCCTCTCGCAAGGTAGTTTTTATATAAAACTGTTTTCTTCTTCTTTTCGGAGATACGCTCTTGCTGTGCAGTTCAGACTGGCTTTGAGCTCACTTTGTAGCTCAGGCTGGTCTGGAATTCCCAATGATCCTCCTGCCTCAGTCTCCTGAGTGCTGGGATTATAGGTATGCACCACCACACTCAGCCTATAAAAACTTTGTAAACCTGTTTTTTGTTTGCTTATTTTGAGACAATGTTTTACTCTGGTTCAGGCTGGTCATGAATTCATCATGCAGCCCAGGTTGGCTTGGAACTCTCCACAGTCCTCTTGCCTCAGCTTCTGGAATGCTGGGATTATAGGTGTGGACCACCAAGCCCAACCAGGTGTGGTGGTACACACATGTAGCCCTAGCACTTCAGAGTCTAAGGTAGAACGGTTGCTATGAATGGAAGGACAGCCTCAACTACAAAATGAGACCCTGTCTCAAAAATATAAACGGGCTTGCCAAACAGCTCAGCAGATGGGGTTTGGATCCCCCTGCCTGCCGTGCCAGCCCTCTACCCCCGGATGTGCTATGATGGCAATTGAGACTGGGCGTGGAGTCTCATGCCTGTAATCCCAGCTCTTGGAAGGATGTAAACAGGTGGATAATGATGAGAGACCCTGAAGAACTTGTAGACCCTTACCTGAAATATAAAAAAAAAGTTGAGGGGGTGGGGAGATGGCTCAGTAGAATAAGCACTTGCCTGGCAGGTGCAAAGGCCTGAGTTCAATCCCTGGTTCCTAAAAAAATAAAATAAAATTTAAAAAAAAAAAAAAAAAAAAAAAAAAAAAAAAAAAAAAAAAAAAAAAAAAAAAAAAAAAAAAAAAAATATATATATATATATATATATATATATATATATATATATATATATATGTTGTTAACATTTCATGCTCTGAAGTAAAACTACTAGGTGGTTTAGAATTCTATTATAGCTGTCAGACCTAATCTTAGAGTCACAGGGGGAAGGGGTGATAGAGAATTTCTGTCAAGGAAGAGCATTATCAAAACCCCTGAGCCAAATAAAACATCCAGGACATTCAGGAAGTGGAAGAAGGAGGAGGGTGAAGAATGGATGTCCCTGCTGTCAGGAGCAGACATACTAGAAGGGCCTCCCACTTAGGACATTTGCAGTTGTCCATCATGAGATGATGTTGGCTTTGACAAGGCAGTGAAGATAATGGGAAATGGCCAGATTTAGAAAATACTGAAATTGATGAACTTGCTAATGCAGTAGATAAGGGAGGAGGAGAGCAAGAGAAAAAGGAAGGCTTAGGGATTTCTAGCTCTGGATGGAGTTACTCAGTGGCTGGTATTGCCAGTCATTAGGCTCATTCGCTACAGAAAGGGCAGTACTGAGCCAGTGAGATGGCTCAGTGGAGTAAGCACTTCCGTGGCAAGCGCAAGAGCCTAACTTCAATCCCCAGTTCCAGAAAAAAAAAAAAGGACAGTATTAGTGTGAAGATAATTAGTTTTCATTATTGTTCTCCTTATATTAAGTATATATAAATGATATTTATAAAATAAGAATAAGATGGAAAGTGTTACATGCAGTGAACCTCCTTATATCTTACTCCACCAGGTTAAGAAAAAGAATAGTGTTGGGGCCAGCCAAATAACTCAGCGGGTTAAAGCACCTACAAGCAGGCACGGGAGGGTTGGAGGGGTTCCATTCCGGGCATGCTGTGCCGGTCCTGCCCCCAGAGCGCTGGAAGATGGTAATTGAGCCTGGGTATGGTGGCACACAGGCACCTGTAATTCCAGCTCTTGGGAGGCTATAAACAGGTGGATCACTAAGAGTCCGATCTAGTAGTGAGACCCCGAACACCCTGTAAACCCTTCCCCTAAAATACAAAAACCAAACCAAACCCATAAAAAGTATTTTTTGGGGCTGGGGAGATGGCTGAATGGAATAAGCACTTCCCTGGCAAGCACAAGGGCCTGACCTCAATCCCCGGTTCCACCAAAAAAAAAAATTAAAAAAAAAACCTTAAACTTCTTACTTAACCGATTTCTGTATTTTAGTGAGATTAGCTTTTCATGAGTTTTATGAGAAATTACTTACATTTTTTAAATGATCACATATGCCAAGTGTCGTGGTGCACAGCTATAATCCCAGCATTAGGGAGGCTGAGGCAGGACGATGGTTCTGAATTTGAGGCCATCCTAGACTACAAAATGAATTCAAGCCCACCATGAACTGCAGAGTGAGGCCTTGTCTTGAAAAGACAACAAAAAAATGACATTATATCACTGTGATGCAATTATGAAGACATTAATATATTCATTTCTGCTTTTCAGAAAGAAAATGAAGCATCAGCCTGAGTTGCATAGCGAGACCCAGTTTCAAGGAAGACTAAATTATAAGGGCCAGTGAGATAGCTCAGCAGACTAAGCACCTAGCTAGGCAAGCTCAAGGACCACATTTCAATCCCCCACACCACATGCCCTGCCAGCCACTGAGCCCAGGTACTGGACAGGCTGAAAATCCCAGCACTGGACAGGCTAAAACCAGGAGGATCACACTATGAGTCTGAGCTGTGTAGGGAGACCACGTACCCAAATACTGAGTCCCTGTACCTAAGTACATTAAAAAAAAAAAAAAAACAACACTAAATAAATAAGGTCCCCATATTTTCCCCAAATTTGACAGGGTCTTATATTAATCTTTGTTCCAAAAGGCGAAATGCAGCTTATTTTTAGGGGATGTGGGCCACCAAGATAGCTCAGCAGACTAAGCACCACTTTGGCAAGCACAGGGACAAGGCTGGTCCCACATGCCATACTGGTCCCGCCCCCAGGGTGCACTGAGCAGGGGCCTAGTGCCAGTGTGGTGGTGCATGCCTATAATCCCAGGGCTGGGAGGCTGAAAACAGGATCACTACAAGTCCGAGCTGTGTAGTGAGACCCTGTACCAAATACATAAAAATGAAAAAAAAAAAAAAAAGTTTTATTTTTTCATGTACAACCATCTACATTTATTCATGTATAAAAATTTACATTTATTGAAATATAGTCATTGAGGTTGGGGAGATTGCTCAGTAGAATAAGTGTTTGCCTGGCAAGTACAGAGCCCTGAGTTCAAACTCTGGCACCGCCCTTCTGGAGCATCATCATAACTCCAAATCCCAAAGTCCAGACTGAATTGCTTGTGACTCCATTTCCTGTAGAACCTTGCCCCAATCTCTCAGGCTCAGCAGTAGAGTTTTCCTTAAACAAGTGCTTTTTGTCCACATAGCCAGCTTGGAGTGGCTGGGCAACTTTTACCCCATGAATTCTTTTTTTTTTTTTTTTTGTCTTTTTTGAGACAGGGTCTCGCTATGCAGTTCAGGCTGGCCTTAAGCTCACTTTGTAGCTCAGGCTGGTCTTGAACTCACAACAATCCTCCTGCCTCAGCCTCCCGAGTGCTGGGATTAAAGGCATGCGCCACCACGCCCGGCTTTACCCCATGAATTCTTCACCCAAGTCATGAATACTTATAGCCCGAGCTCCACAAGGTTTCCATTAAATCAAGACTTCATTGAAGACTTACAGGGAGGCAGGAATGGCAACAGAGATTACAGTTAAAGCTGGCCGTGGTGGCACTCACCTGTAATCCCAGCATTATGAGGGGCTGAGGCAGGAGGATTGCTGTGAGTTCAGGGCCAGCCTAGGCCATGTGAGTAGCTAGATGCAGAATAGTATGAGAAATGTGAGCATGCAGGCATGCATGCGTGCACAGATACACCCATCCCAAAGCTGGACTGACACCTACCAAATTGGCAGTGGTTTTCTCCAGGGGAAGCTGGATGGGAATCAAGAGGAACTGTGATTTATTTGTGTTTTCATTTTATTTGTCAGCAGCAGCAGCATCACTGTTGTTAGTTTTTTGCAACTAGGTCTCATTATATAGCTCAAGCTGGCCTCAAACTCAGTGCCCCTCCTGCCTTCGCCTCACTAAGTCACTAATTTTTTTTTTTTTTTTTTTTTTTTTTTTTTAATGTGGAACTGGGGATTGAACTCAGGCACTTGCGCTTACCAGGGAAGCCCTTATTCCACTGAGCCATGTCGCCAGCCCCCTAAGTCACTATATTGTCCAGGGTGGGCTTGAAGTTGTGATCCTCTTGCCTCAGCCTCCCATGATGAGGTGACTGGTGTGTGCCACCATACCCAGTGATATAATGTACATTTTTTCAAATGTATTTGGTATAGGGTCTCACTATGCAGTTGGATTCCTAGTGGTCCTCCTCTTTTTAGCCTTCTCAGTGCCAGTGCTGGGATTACAGGTGTTTGCCACCACTCAAGGACTTTCTGACCTGCTCAGCACACCCAGGGGCCAGCCAGTGCTCCCTGGGGTGGGGTGGGGCTAGTGCAGGGTGTGATGTGGTAGATTGAACCCCAGTCCCTAGGCCTTTAGTCCACTGAACTGGCTTGTTAACCCTTATATACATTTTTAAAGAGCAAGAATGGATTTCTTAAGTTGGACATGGTGGCACATACTTAAAAGTCCAACACTCAGGAGGCTGAGGCAGGAGGATTGTTGTGAGTTTGAGACCAGCCTGGGCTACAAAGCTCAAGGCCAGCCTTAACTGCAACTCAAGACCCTGTCTAGAAACAAATAAACAACAACAACAAAACACACACACACACACACACACACACACACACACACACCAACAAGAAAACTCCCACAAAACAAAAAAGACAGGACTGGCCAGCTAGCTCAGTGGATTAAGGCACCTGCTTAGGCAGAGCACAGCAGCTGGGGTTCAACTCCAGTGTGCCCTGTCACATGGTGCGCTGAGACCAAGATTGAGATTGGGTGTTGTGGTCCACACCTGTAATCCCAGTGCTTGGGATTACATTATGAATCTGATGATCTACATAGTGAGACCCTGTAGACCCTGTCCTAAAAAAAAAAAAGACAAAAAAAAACAAAGAATGAATTTCATACATTATTTGATCTGAAAAAATTAAAGGGGGCTGTCAAAATAGCTCAGCTGACTAAACTGCCTGCTTAGGCAAGCCCAGGGATAGAGGTTTGATCCCCATCACAATGTGCCATGCTAGCCTCTCCCCCAGAGCCACCAGAGAGCACAGCATAGTGGCACATACCTGTAACCCCAGTTCTGAGGAGGCTGAAAACAGGAGGATCTCTGTGAGTCCAAACTGTGTAGTGAGACCCTGTAAATGTAGTGAGTTAGAAAAGGCTTCCTGACATTCACTATTGAATGATACTTTTTTTTTTCTTTAATTTTGTTGTTATCTCCCATTGTTTTTTAGGTAGCCTGGATCTACTTACTGGTATTTGAGTTTGAACCATGGCATTATGTAACACCTTACATTTATGCTTTGCTTTATGGTAAACCGAACTTTTTTTATTTTTTGGCAGAACCAGGTATTGAACTCAGGCCCTTAGTACTTGCCAGGGAAGTGCTTATTCTACTGAGCCATCTCCCTGGTCCCAATAAACCGAACTTTAATTTATCTTCTAGTCTTTCTGATGTCATTATTTGAGGCACAGTCTTGAGTTCCTGTGTCCAAGTGTCTTCCTGCTAAGCCTCCCAGGTGTTGGTACAGCACTTAGCACTTCATCTGGCAAACACTAAGCGCCTGAGTTCAACACCTGGTTCTGCCAAAAAATAAAAAAGTGGCAATTCTTTGGTCTTTCTGTCATGAGAAAGGGTTGGTACTATCTCTAGTTTACAGCTGAAAATATGTATTTTTTGTAGAAAACCTTGAGTTTTGTGCTGTATCATTTGCTATTCATGTTAGGGCTTAATTTCCTTGTCACTTAATGTAAAACTTAGGGCTGGCCAGATTGGATTAAAGCACTTGCTCAGGCAGAAGTAGGGGCTGGGGTTCAATCTCCAGCATGCCGTGCTAGCCCGACCCCTGGGGCACACTGAGAGGCTGTTGAGACTGGGTGTAATGGTGTGTACCTGTAATCCCAGTGCATGGGAGGCTGAAAACAGGAGGATCACTATAAGTCTGTCTACATAGTGAATCCCTGTAGACTCTACTAAATACATAAAAATAAATTAGTTGATGCAAATAAGACACTACATTTTCCACAGGCTGTGGTGTCTATAGTCAAATGTGTGCTAATATTTTGCATACCAAATAGATAAGCTCATGAGATAGGTGAGGTCTTCATTTCTTCCTTTGTATCTTGGTCATTTTCTTTTACTCTTTTTGTCTAGATATGGCACTTTTTATTTCTTGTATGGTTTGTTCTCTTAACTATCATGTTTTCCTTACTATAAGTGTATTTGCTCTCCTTCTCTCTCTGACTTCTCTCTCTGCCAAGGCTGGCCTCATAACAATCCTCCTCCCTCAGCCTCCTGAGTGCTGGGATTATAAGTATGCACCACCATACTGAGCTCATAATCTCTCAAAACAGACTTTCCCCAGTGGCTTATTCATTTAAAGTAGGATGTCTTAGCCGGGCGTGATGGCGCAGGCCTGTAATCCCAGCACTCGGGAGGCTGAGGCAGGAGGATTGTTGTGAGTTGAGACCAGCCTGAGCTACAAAGTGAGCTTAAGGCCAGCCTGAACTGCATAGTGAGACCCTGTCTCAAAAAGACAAAAAAAAAAAAAAAAAAAAGTAGGATGTCTTAAAATACAGCCTCCAAGGGCTGGCCAGATAGCTCAGTGGAGTAAAGATAGCTCAGTTACCAGGGTTCAATCCTGGGGTTCAATCCCCAAAGTGCCTTGCTGGCCCCACCCCCGAGGCATGCTGAGAAGGTGACTAGGCATGGTGGCAATGCCTGTAAGACCACCATTTGGGAGGCTAAAAACAGGAGAATTGTTATGAGTCAGAACGGTGTAGCGAGACCCTGTAGACCCGTGCTAACTATGCGTTCAGACTACATAATCTCTGAGCTGCCTCACTACAAAACAAACAAAACACTGGGGCTGTAGGATAGCTCAGAGGAAGATCTCTTACTGAGCATGTGTGAAATCCCAGGCTAGGTCTAGGGAGATAGCTCAGTGGCATAAGTGCCTGCCTGACAAGCATAAGGTCCTGAGTTCAATCCCCAGTACCAGGAAAAAAAAAAAAAAAGGCTCTATCCTCAAGGAAGATTGTATTCCTTGAGTGTGCCAAATGGAAAGACTGAAAACTTTGAATTCTTCCTTTATAGGTGATAAAATAGGGTTTAGAACAATTCAATGGGTTGTGTATGGTGGCACATGCCTGGAATCCCAGCACACAGGAGGCTGAAGCAGAAAGGTTGTAATGAGTTCAAGATCCTAGTGAACTGAAGTTTATCAGGAATTCAAAGCCAGGCTGAACTGCATAGCAGCCTCTGTCACATGCAAACAAACAAATAATACCAAAAAAATTCAAACCAAAGCCAACCAAAAGAAAACAAAACAAAAAAAAAAAATGCAGAACAATTCGATGACTATTCTGGTTTTATTCACTCAGAAAGTACAACACAAGGCCGGGCGTGGTGGCGCACGCCTGTAATCCCAGCACTCGGGAGGCTGAGGCAGGAGGATTGTTGTGAGTTCAAGACCAGCCTGAGCTACAAAGTGAGCTTAAGGCCAGCCTGAACTGCATAGTGAGACCCTGTCTCAAAAAGACAAAAAAAAAAAAAAAAAAAAAAGAAAGTACAACACAGATCCTTTTGCAGCTTCCAGGGCTTTTCTGTCTTCTGTCCATGGCCTGAGAACTCAGCCCCTCTATATCCCTGTCTGGAGCCCACTGTGAACACATTCATGGTGCTGGGTCTGGGTCTTCCTTAACCAGCCACCAATGCTGTCTCTCACTTTGACATCCTGCTAATGTCAGTCACGGCTCAGAAACTTGATAAAGCCCATTTTCTGGAAACTTCACATCACCTCATAGTAGTTACATAGTTTATTACTACAATTACTCAACTATGGGAGTTACTTTCCACTTTAGATTATGAATAGCATCCCATTCCTTTTAATCTCCCTGCTTTGCAAAGTGTAACAAAGCTGATTAATCGTTTTTTTTTTTTTTCTTGTTCTCTTTTTTTTCCCGATAAATCAATACATTGCAAAATGTTTTCATAATGTTTTGGTGTGAGCTGATAAATCTTTGATGGGACTGTGTTCTTGCCTCAGTTGAAATGCAACATGATAACAATAATGCTGACCAGCAACCAGAAAATGCTATTGAGGCAATAAGATGTTGGGCTGGGGAGATGGCTCAGTGGAATAAGTGCTTCCCTGGCAAGTGCAAGGGTCTGAGTTCAATCACTGGTTCTTCCAAAAAAATTAAAAAAAAAATGAGACATAGAGATATGCTGGGTGTTGGTGTTGCCTGCTTGTGATCCCCAGCACTGGGTTAGACTGATGCAGGATGATTCCCACAAGTTTCAGGCCACTGAAAAGGGACACCTGGCTCCAATCTCAATTAGCTAGAGTGTAGCTGCAGGCATGTCACTGGAGAAGGCCTTTCTGGAGATAACATAATTCTCCTAAATTAACATAATCTATTACTTGGAGAAGCCCTTGAAGGGACTCCTGCCTGGATTCCTGAATTTTCTTCAGTATCCCCTTCTTTTGTTTAAAAAGCTAATAAATACTGGCTGCCCAGGGAAGTTATTGGTCTAAAATCCCAGAAAAATCTCAAAATCTGTGGGAAGATTTTTGATCCTAATGGGCTGTGAAATCATACTTCTCATTTATTTATTATTTTAAACATATTTTTATTTATTTATTTGGTACACGATCTCTTGGACTCTACTGATCCTCTTGTCTCAGCCTCCCCAGTGCTGGGATTACAGGTGTGTACCACCATGCTGGTTTCTGGGCTCCAGGCATGGCATGCAGTACAGTGGGTGGAACCCAGGTCCTTGGTCTTGCTAAGCAGGTGCTTAGATTACTGAGCTATCACCCCAGCCCCTTATCTCATTTATTTAACCCTTTGCTGTCCATTTGTTTATGAGATTTGTGGACCTGATCAGTCTGAAGTAACTAAGGGATATGATTTTTTTATATTTTAGGGAAGGGTCTACAGGGTGTTCAGGGTCTCACTACTAGTTTGGACTGTGTGACCTGCCTGTTTACAGTCTTCCAAGAGCTGGGATTACAGGCATGCACCACCACACCCAGTCTCAATTGCTGTGTCACTGTGCCCTGGAGGTGGGGCTGGCACAGCAGGCCAGTAGGATCAAACCGCTGGACCCTATGCCTGCTTGCAGGTGCTTTAATCTGTTGAACTTTTTTTTTTTTTTGGCAGAACCGGGGATTGAATTCAGGACCTTGAGCTTGCCAGGGAAGCGCTTATTTCACTGAGCCATCTCCCTGGCGCCCTGCTGAACTATTTGGCCGGCCCTCTCTTCAATTTATTTTCATTTTTTACATTTTTTGAGACATGGTCTGACTATGTAGCTCAGGCTGTCCTGGAACTACTTAGCTGGCTTTGAGTGCATGAAGCCCCTGGTTCAGTCTCCCCGGTTTTCTATTTTGCAAAAGACCATCGAGGAATACAATCCAAATTGCCCAGGGCAGCACAATCACTAATAGTGGAAAGAAGGAAAGCAGATTTCTGCTCAGCAGGAGACAGAACTTTCTTAACATTTTGAGCTTCCAACAGTGGAACAGAGGGCATTACTTAAAGGGTAGTGAAAGCCCTGATATTTGAACTGTTCAGATTAAAGAGGACCATCTGGCTGAAAGTACAAAAAGGAGTTCCTGCCTGGGCAGGAAGAAGCTCCACATATGACCTTCCAGGGGTCTTTCACTGGTTATCTTGCCTAATGTGACTTCTAAATATATCTGAATTATTTTATTAATCGTTAACTGACTTAGGCATAGAGTGCAGCAACATGGCAGCCCCAGTGGATCTGGAATTGAAGGTGGCCTTCATAGAGCTTCAAGTCAAAGTTATTAACACTCAACAGAAGGTGAAGCTTGCAGACACTCAGATTGAACTGAACAGGGCCGGGGAGATGGCTCAGTGGAATAAGCGTTTTCTTGGCAAGCACAAGAGCCTGAGTTCAATCCCCAGTTCTGCAAAACCAAACCAAACAAACAAAAAAGAAACAAAAAATAGACCAAACAAATGAAAAAGCAAGTACATCTTATAGACACAGAGATTATGACTTCGGTAGATGAGATTAACATGTATGAAGGTATAGGAATTGTGTTTATTCTTCAGTCCAAGGAGGTAATTCATAATCAGCAGTTGGAGAAACAGAAAATAGCAGAATAAAAAAAATTAAAGCCGGGCGTGGTGGCGCACGCCTGTAATCCCAGCACTCGGGAGGCTGAGGCAGGAGGATTGGTATGAGTTCGAGACCAGCCTGAGCTACAAAGTGAGCTTAAGGCCAGCCTGAACTGCATAGTGAGACCCTGTCTCAAAAAGACAAAAAAAAAAAAAAAAAAAAAAAAAAAAAAAAAAAAAAAAAAAAAAAAAATTAAAGAACTAGAGCAGAAAAAATCTTACCTGTAGCTGAGGGTTAAGGAAGTTGAAGACAACATCTGGGAGATGCTGATGGCAAGAAGGGCACAGTGAGCTTCTAAGGGAAACTCCCTTTGCACCCCTCTCATCGCATAGGGTTGGCAGCCTCCCTCTACTCAGATGGACATTTTTATCTGGTTGGGCCAGCCCTCAACCCCGCACTTTTTGTGTTGCCCTGAGCCAGTTTCAGGTACCATCCTGTATATCCCCCACTCCTTACCTGCCTTGGATGCTCCTCTCTCCTGCAGTGATACATGAATTTCCAGGAGAAGGAAGACAGGAGCCAGGGCAGATAAGGTATGTTCTACCTGACCCTGCCACTAGGTATGCTAGTCAGGTCAATAAAAGATTTCTGAGGGGGGCCAAGGAGATGGCTCAGTGGAGTAAGCGCTTCTGGGGCAAGCGCTTCCATGGCAAGTGCTTCCAAGTTCAATCCCCGGTTCCACACACACAAAAAAGGTTTCTGTCACACACACACACACACACACACACACACACACACACACACACACACACACACAGAGTTAACTGACTTAAGCAATGGTATGATCAAAGGCACAATAAGCAAAATTTGGAAGCATGAAAAGTGAGGGACCTGGGAGATGGCTCAGCAGGCATAAGTGCCTGCCTGGCAGCACAAGGTCCTGAGTTTGAGTCCTGATATAAAAGAGAAAGTTGAGAGAGAGAAGGGGTTAGAAACTAGGTTTGATACTGAAAAACCCAGAGAGCATCCAAACCAATTAAACACTTTGTTTTTCTTTTTTGCAAGCATATCGCTGTCATCCAGGCTGGCCTCGAACTTGTAGTGATCCACCAGCATCAGTCTCCCGAAAGATTACAGGTGTGTGCCACCTCACCTTGCCGTTTTTTTTTTTTTTTTTTTTTTTTTTTTTTTTTTTTTTTTTTTTTTTTTTGTCTTTTTGAGACAGGGTCTCACTATGCAGTTCAGGCTGCCTTAAACTCACTTTGTAACTCAGGCTGGTCTCGAACTCACAACAATCCTCCTGCCTCAACCTCCCTAGTGCTGGGATTACAGGAATGCTAGCTCGCCGGTTTTTAATGACCTTGTTTCAGAAAAGAGGGGAGGGATGAGGGTAAGTGTTGGGAAACATTCAAACAATATCCTGGACCACAGGATGTCTAAATTTTCATTTCCTCAATACTTGTGACCAATTTTCCCGTCCTGCAATTCTGTGAGCCTAAGCTAGGGCCTGTGCCATTGGCGACTCGCACAAGCCGAGGCCTCCCTGGCCCTGAAGCGCATCGTCAACCGCGGCGAGCCCATCCCAGAGGCGGCCGACCGCAGCGGAAGCCCAGCCGCTGCTCCAGAAGAACCACGGCTCCCAGGGGCCCCCGCGGCGCTGCGCATGCGCATTGTCGTGGTGGCCGCGCCGCCGTAGGACGCAGGGAAGCCAACCAGCGATCGGCGACGGCGGTGGCAGTTAGCGGCGAGGGCTACGGCTTCGAGGGTGACTGGCTCCGGACGAGGATCTTGGTGTCTTCTTCCGCATGCGCCCGTTGGTGAGTGCGGGTCTAGGGCTAGCACTGTGGTTTGTGCCTGAAAGCCCCGACTCTGCCCGAGGGCCTCAACGTGGTGCCTGACGGCCCGGCGCCGGTACTGCTGACCCCGAGGCGGCCCTTCCTCCGTGTCGCGCGCGGCGGCAGGGACACGCGGCCAGGCCCGGAGGGACGAAACAGCGCCAGGGCCCGGGCGGCAGGCCGAGGCGGGTGAGGAGGGGCGCGTGGGGGATGGGGCGAGATGGAACCGTGGACCGCGGACGGCTCGGTGGGCCCGGGGGCCGGACAGTGGAGGATTGAGCTTCGCAGCGAGCAGCTGACGGGGCGTCTTCCCGTGTCCGGTTTTGGTGTCGGGCTGCGGGGAGCTGGGCGCGCGGGCCTGGGGCAGACTGTGCACTGTTCGCGCACGCACTTTGCATAGCTGGAGCAGGTCGGGCAAGGAGAGCCTGTAGGTTGTTTCCAGCACTCCTCAACTTCACCCTTTATTGATGGCAGAATGCTGTTGGCTGCTGGCTAGGCAAACCTCAAAAATAAACAGAATTCTATGTACAAATCTGCATAAAAACAAGGAAACAGGGTGATATTTTCAAATGAAAGCTAGGTCGAAGGAAGAACTGGTGCTTTTAAAAATTTGTGACACGCCTGGCCTGGTGATGCATGCCTGTCATCCCAACACTTGGGAAACTGAGGCAGAAGGATCGCTGCAACTTCCAGGCTAACTGGGGAACATAGTGAAACCCTGTTTGAAAACAAAACAAACAACCCCCTTCTCCCAAAAACCCAAACCAAGCAAAACATGTTAAAAATACATACAATTTTGTGATAAATCAATTTGAGCAAGGCTTGAAACGAGTTTTAAGGCTGGGGTTCACCAATGGGTAGAATGTGCATACAATTCAAGGAGTCCTTTAACTAAAATGGGGGTATAATTACTAGTTGGAATTTATTATTTCCTTTATTATGGAAGTAGGGCACAAACCACAATAGTATTATTATTAGCAGAGCTTGTGGCCAGTAAAAACTAACTTTTTTTTGTCTTTTTGAGACAGGGTCTCACTATGCAGTTCAGGCTGGCCTTAAACTCACTTTATAGCCTAGGCTGGTCTCGAACTTACAACAATCCTCCTGCCTCAGCCTCCCAAGTGCTGGGATTACAGGCATGCACCACCATGCCCGGCTAAAAACTTAACTTTTTTTTTTTTTTGCCTTGAGCCACTTTGTAACCCTGGCTGGTCTCAAGATCCTCCTGCCTCAGCTTCTCTAGGAGGAGAAACCTTTTCTTTAAATTTGTTCGGTACAGGGTCTGCTAGCACAACAGGCGGTACCGGGGATTGAGCTCAGGTCCTTGTGCTGCCCAGGCACATGCTTACATCTCAGAACTATCTCCCCAGCCTGCCTTAGCTTCTTGATTGGTGGAATTACAAGTATGCGCCACTACACCTGGCAAAACTGGATGTTTCTTTATCATGTTAAGTTAATGAAGATATCTCAGAATATCATTTGTTTATGATTTCTTTGAATTTATGGTATTGCTAGAGCTACTGTTAGATCTTGTTAAATATGATAAAGCTGCAGCATATATTACCGTATCAGTTTTTTAATTTAATATTTCATATATTTTCTATGTAGTCATATCTGTAATGGCTTTATTTATTTTTTAATTTTGAAATAGATTTTACTATGTAGTCCATGCTGTCCTTAAAGTAAGAATCTTCCTGTCTTAGCCTTCCTGGTACTGGGATAAGAAGTATGCCTCGGGCTGAGGATATAGCTCAGTAGCGCAAGATCCTGAGTTCGATTTCTGATACCAAAGGAAAAACAAACAAGAGTATGCACCACTACAGCTGGCTGTATGATGCTTTTTTTTTTCCCCCCGTTTTTTTTTTTTTTGTCCTTTTGAGACAGGGTCTCACTATGCAGTTCAGGCTGGCCCTCAGTTTGTAGCCCAGGCTGGTCTCCAACTCAGAAGGATCCTCCTGTGTCAGCCTTCAAGTGCTGGGAATATAGGTGTGGGCTACCAGCCCAGCCCACTCTACTTTTTTTTTGTTTGTTACACAGATTAATGTATTTAATTTTACTTTTTGTATTGGTTATGCAGATGAATATGTTTCATTTTGACAGATTAGTCCAGGCACATAATATACTTGTTTTCACCCCTCCTCACTACCTTTTCCCCAACACTCCCCCTAGTTTCACATTTTGGAGGGGTTTTAGGTGCAATATCATTTGCTCATATCCATCCCCTATTACCTGCCTGTACACCCCTCTTTCTTATTCTCTGCCTTTTTTTGTGTATCACATTTATTTATTTATTTTACTTTTTTTTGCAGAACCGGGGATTGAACTCAGGCCCTTGCGCTTGCCTGTGAAGCACTTATTCCACTGAGCCATCTCCCCGGCTCCCCTGTGTATCACTTTTTAAAAATTTTATTAGTACATGTTTGCACTACATACATTTTATACTCATCTTGGAGAGCTGGTACATATGTGGATGTCATGCTTTTAAAAGCAGTGCTAGATGCCGGGCGTGGTGGCGCATGCCTGTAATCCCAGCACTCGGGAGGCTGAGGCAGGCGGATTGTTGTGAGTTCCAGACCAGCCTGAGCTAAAAAGTGAGCTTAAGGACAGCCTCAACTGCATAGGAAGACCCTGTCTCAAAAAGACCAAAAAAAAAAAAAAATAAATAAAAGCAGTGCTAGAAGAAGCATAGCCTTCTCCAGACTGCCAAAGAGGTCCATGGCACAAGATAATAACTACTAAAAAAGATTTTGTTTTTTCTTTTGGATCTATGAGTGCCTGGGAGAATATTTGTTAAGTAAAAAACAAGACTAGGCAAACAACATGACAATGTAGATGAAAACAATTTTATAGCTGGGGGTGGTGGTACACACTTACAATCTCAGCACTGTGTGAGCCAGAGACAGAATGGGAAGTTTTAGCTTAGCTTGAACAACTTATTGACTCAGTGAGACCCTATCTAAAATTACAGACAAGGGCTGGGCTGTAGATTAAGAAGTCCCTGGGTTCAGTCCCCACTCCCATGAGGAAACTTTTTTTAAAACAGGGTCTTTATATTGATCACTATTATTGCTTGCTTGCTTGCTTATTTATTTATTTATTGTGTTAGGGTCTTGACTGACTTTGAACTCCCTTTGTAGCCTGGGCTGGCTTAAAACTTGAAGATCCTACTGCTTCACTCTCAGTGCTAGGATTATAGATATGTAATACTATGCATAGAATTTCTACCCAGTAGATTTTTGTCTTAAGGCACTGCCTTAGTTGCAGGTGATTGAGGCCCTTCAAATTCTGTGTAAGCCTTGAAAGGAAATTTTAGGGTTTGTCGATTTGCATGAAGGTGGTGTGGCTTTTAAGAGAAGGATATCCTAATGTTTCTAACTTTAAGTGAAAAATAGCCAAATCTCTCTCTCTCTCTCTCTCTCTCTCTCTCTCTCTCTCTCTCTCTCTCTCTCTCTCTCTCCTCCCTCCCTCCCCCTCCATATTTGGTACAAGGTCTCCCTATGCAGCTCGGACTTGTAGTGATCCTCCTGTTTTCAGCCTCCCCAGCCCCGGGATTACAGGTGTGTGCCACCTGCTTGGTCGCCCCACGCCTGGGGCGTGGGGGCAGCATGGCATGTGGTGCGTTAGATGGAACCCCAGTCCCTATGCTTGCCTAAGCAGGTGCTTAGTCTGCTGAACTACCTCACTGGCCCTCCAAATCTCTATTCAGATACATATTTCTGTTGTTCATATCCTCCCTTTCATATAGAATGGAAGTAAACCTACAGATCATAGAGGTGGAGAGGCAGCATGTCATTTTCTTGAAATTCTATTTCAAATTCTTGGAGTTCTGCTTCATTTTTCCTTTAATCCTCTCACAAATCACTCAGCACTTTTTCCCCCAGGACATACGTGGTTTGAAACTTGCACTTATTTGTGTCACATCTGTCCATATCTTGTATGAGATTTTTTTCCCCTTTCTAAAAGAATAAGAGTAGCAACAATAGAATAGGCAGTGCAGCATACAATTTCTGTGGGGAAAAAAGGTGATGGGAATATGATAAGGTGAAGATAATTACTACATTAAACTTGATTGGCATTAAAATGATTTATGCTGCATTGAGCTTACTGTTACAAGTCACTGCCAGAGAGAGGTCTTCCCTGTCAGTTTATGTGCCCTCACATTGCTGTCTTTGTCATTGTGTGCTTGCTTGCCTTTTGCTTTCTTTTTTTTTCTTTTTTTTTTTTTTTTCTTGAGACAGTCCTCACTCTGCAGTTCAGGCTGGCCTTAAGCTCACTTTGTAGCTGGTCTCGAACTCACAATAATCCTCCTGCCTCAGCCTCCCAAGTGCTGGGATTACAGGCCTGCGCCACCACGCCCGGCTCCTTTTGCTTTCTTTATGGCATGTATCTGGTGTTACACATTTGTCAACTATTTTTGTCATTTTTTTTACCCTATGTGTCAGTTGTATGATGATAGGGACTTTGTCTTTAATTTTGTACCAGAATAAGGGCTGGCACTTAGTAGGTGATCAATAAATGCTTGCTGAGTAAATGGGTTCATTTATAGGATTTTTTGTGGTACTGGGGATTGAACTCAGGACCTTGCACTTGTCAGGCAGGCACTTATGCTGCTGAACTATCTCCCTGGCCCATATATAGTATTATGCATACTGAGTTGAATTGGATCTTTTTTTTCTTGTATGTTTCGAAGATTTGAAAGTTATTTCCCTAACACCATGTCATACTTTTGTGGGCATTTGATTTCTTTTGGGGGACTATCAGTACATGCTACTATGTAGGTTTTGATTACTCTTTATGGTAATGTGATAAAATACAGAGAATCATTGAAAGGCTTAGGTTCACCACCACTGCTCTAGGGGATTTTTTTTATTTTTTTATTTTTAGGGAACGGTCTATGGGGTGTTCAGGGTATCACTACTAGATCCGACTCTAGTGATCCACCTGTTTACAGCCTCCCAAGAGCTGGAATTACAGGTGCCTGTGCACCACCATGCCCAGTCTCAATTACCTGTTCAGTGAGGGGGGGAAGGCCTGGGGATCAACCCCCCCCCCTTAATCCACTGAGCTATATTTGGCCAGCTCTAGGGGATGTTCTTTTTTGTGTGTGTCAGTTCTTTCATTGTATGATCCTAGGTTCTTTGGTTGTCTTTTTTTGTTTTTTGAGACGGTGTCTAACAGAATATATTTCAGGCTGACTTTGAACTCATTATGTAGCCCAGAATGACTTTGAACTCACAGTGACCTGACACAGCCTTCTGAATACTAGAATCTGGGATTAGAGGTTTGCAATACCACACTGGACTGGTGGTTTGTTTTTGTGAGACACGATTCCCTAAGTAGTTCATACTGACCCTGATCTCACTGTGTAGCCGAGGCTATGGCCTCAAACTTGTGATGCTTCTGCCTCAGCTTCCAAATGTTGAGATTATAGATGTATGTTACAGTGCTTGACTTTGGTTATTTTATTTATTTAATTTTAGGTTTTTCAGACAAGGTCTCACTATGTAATTCTGGTTGGCCTTGACCTCACATTAGCAACAGGTTGGCTAGCCTGGAATTCATGATAATTTTCCTGTTTTGAGTTCTGGGGTTACAGATTATTTATTTATATATGGTATTGGGAAAATCAAACTCAGGACCTTGTGCTTGCCAGGCAGGTGCTTGTGTCCCTGGCTGTTTTTTTTTCTTTTTGAGACAGGGTCTTGTAATGTAGTTCATGCTGTCTTTTGTTCACATTGTAGTTTAGGCTGATCTCTAACTCATAGCAGTCATCCTGCCTCAGCCTCTTGAGTGCTGAGATTATAGGTGTGCAAGACTTTTTTTTTTTTGTTTTTTTGCGTAACTGGGGATTGAACTCAGGCCCTTGCACTTGCCAGGGAAGCGCTTATTCCACTGAGCCATTTCACTGGCCCCAAGGCTCTCTTTTTTTGAAACAGTGTCTCACTATGTAGTGCAGGCTGGCCTCAAACTCATGGCAATTCTCTGTCTCAGCTTCCCTAGTGCTGGGATTACTGGTATGCGCCACCATGCCTAGTTTAGCATTTCATTTTTAAATTGTGCTTTTATTCTATATGTTGAAGGCTGCAAGTTTTCTTCTGTCAAAAAGAAGACTAGAAATGTAGTTCAGTATTATAGCACTTAGCTAGAACACACTCAAGGTCCTGGGTTCAAACTTCAGGACTGTTTAAAAAAAAATTCTCCTGAAGAAAAGTCATGTGGGAAGGACACTAGTGCTAATATTTTTACCATATATATATGGTTATTATTATTTTTACCATATATATATATATATATATATGGTTATTGTTATTCATTTTTTTTTCTATATTTAGGACAGGGTCTACAGTGTCTCACCATGTAGACGGGGCTCGTAGTGATTTTCCTGTTTTCAGCCTCTTAAGTGCTGAGATTACAGGCTGGTGCCACCACGCCCAGTCTCAATCATTTCAGCATGCCCCTAGGGTGGGACTGGCACTTCCCGGGATTGAACTCTGGCTGCTGTGCTCTGCCTATGCAGGGGCATTAGTCCACTGAACTATCAGGCCAGCCCTTTGTTTTGCTTTTTTTGAGACAGGGTCTTGCTGTTTGGGCTGGCCTTGAACTCAGTTCAGTAGCCCAGGCTGGCTTCAAACTCAAGGCAGTCCTCCCTCAGCCTCTCTGGGATTACAGGCATGTGCCACAATGCCTGGATATTATCTTTGAATTATAATCACTGATAGGTTAATAGTTAAGGAAATGCAAATAGAGATAAAGCAACATTTTTTACGTCCTAATGACAATTTGATGCTTGACAATAATTGATGAAGGCGTGACAAAAATGGTAGTTTTAGAAACTGCTGGTGGAGCATATGTTGGTGTAGGCACATTGCAGACAGTATTTGCAAGACTTCATACAGCTGAAGGTGAAGTTGCACCTGTGATTGCAGAAGGTCAAGAATAGAATGGGACAAAGACGATGTTATCTGCATTTTTTTTTTTTTTTTTTTTACTTTTTACAGACTAGAAGCAACTGTGGCAATGTTAAGAGATATTTTGGGCTATGGAATATAAGTGATAAATTATTCTTTACAGTTTTCTCTATTTTCTGCTATTGATTTTCTTTCTTTTTTGTCTCTTTGAGAAAGGGTCGCACTGTACAGTTCAGGCTAGACTTCAGCTCGTTTTGTATTAGTCTAGCAGTCCTCAAACTCAGCGATCCTCTTGCCACAGCCTCCTGAATGCTGGGATCTTAGGTATGTGCCACCACACGTGGCTGAGTCTATATTTTTACTGCATGTGTTTCCTTGAGTTAATTTTTCTTTTGTTTGCTACTGTGAATAATCAGGACCTTATGTTTGTTATGCAGGCACAGTGTCACTGAACTAAATCCACGGCCCCCAGCCTGACTTAATTTTTCTTAGGCAAGGAGGATTTCAGTTACGTAATTTTCACATTTGAGCTGCTTGAAGTTGTGGTTGTATAGAATATAGAACTTTTAACTGCTTAGGTAATCAAGATGTTTTAATTTTTTCTTTTGTTTTTTAATTTTTTTTTCAAGATGTTTTAATTTTTGAAGAGCTAGGACCAGTTTTTTTTTTTTTTCTTTTTTTGTCTTTTTGAGACAGGGTCTCCCAATGCAGTTCAAGCTGGCCTTAAGCTCACTTTGTAGCTCAGGCTGGTCTCGAACTCACAACAATCCTCCTGCCTCAGCCTCCCAAGTGCTGGGATTACAGGCATGCACCACCACGCCCAGCTAATGTATTTTTTCTTTATACTTACTTTATTTTCTAATTTTTCTGGATATGTTTCAGTATTTTACTCTTAAACTGAAACTCAGTTTTGAACTCTATAGTTGAATGGTGAGAAGATGTGGTATTTCAGTTTGTATGTAATATGTAAACAGGAATTATTGAATGAATGAAAAAGAAAAACTGAATTATAGGAATCTGCAATGTCTCTTATTAGTTTTGAGTTTGAAAGTGGGCAGAATACTGATAAGTACTTAGACTTAGACCTGAAAGAAAAGCATAACCAAGTTTTGCAGTGTGTGTGTGTGTGTGTGTGTGTGTGTGTGTGTATTTTGCAGTGCTGTTGATCAAACGTTGGGCCTCACATGTGGTAGGCGAGCCTAGGCATCTGCTCTATCACTCAGCTATAGCCCTAACTCTCGTCTGTATGTTTTTATATAGCTTTTCTGGTAAGCTTTTTTATTTTTTAAATACAAGGCTTATACATACTGTTGTAACTATAAATACTGGCACAATGTTTGTTCATTATCTAAGATGTCTTTCTGGGAAGGTGCTTGCTTGGTCTTGTTCCTATATAGTATGCCAGCACACCCACATGAAGTAGAAAGTAGAAAGCATGTTGTCAAACATGTTTAGTGATGTGGGTTTTTTGTGTGTGTGTGTGTGATACTCGGTATCGAACCCAGGGTCTTCTACAGGTTAGACAAGTGCTGTATTGTTGAATTACATTTTCAGTCTTTTTTAAAATTTAGGGTTAGGGTTTTGTGAGTGGCTCAGATTGGCTTTGGATTTGTGTCCTCTTGCCCTAGCCTCTCTAGTAGCTGGGATTAGAAGTGTGTTGAACCATGCAAGTTTTAGTTCCCTTTTTTCAAAAAAAGGAGCCACTGAGCTAATTCCCTGGCCCCAATATTTGTGAAAATATGGATTTCTATACTAGAAAAACTGAAGCGAGAATAGCGAATTTTCTTTGCAGAAAATATTACTATTATTAAAGCATTTATTTATGTATTTATATATATTTACTTGGTCCTAGACCCCTTCCCCCCTTGCTTTTTTTTTTTGTTGTTGTTGTTGTTGTTGTGTTCCCTTTTATTTTGGCGGAACTGGGGATTGAACTCAGGCTCTTGTGCTTGCCAGCGAAGCACTTATTCTACTGAGCCATTTCCCTGCCCCCCCCCCCATGTGTGACTTTTTTTGAGACTGTGCCTCACTGTAATTCAAACACTGACCTCAACTCAGGGCAATCCTCCTGTTTCAAGCTTCCAGAGTGCTGGGATTTTAGCTTTGCACCATCATGCTTGGCCCTTTTTACCTTTTATTTCAGGTAGGGTCTTTTTTAAGTGGTTAAGTTGCTAAAGCTAGACACTGATTTACGATGTTCCTTCCTCTGAGAGTGCTGGGCTACCATGCCTGACTTGTACTTTTGAAAATTTTTAGGATTTTAGCTAAATTCATGTGTTTTCACTCTTTAATGTATTACTCTGATTGACCTTTTGATTTTACTTACATTGATAATAAATCATACCTATAAAGGTACATAAGGTCTAAAAGGCAAAATTGCACAATGTTTTTTCTTTTTTTGTGGTACTGGGGATCAAACTTGGAACCTTGCTCTGCCAGGCAGGCACTTAAGCCACTGAGCTAATTCCTTGGCCCCAATATTTGTGAAAATATGGATTTCTATACTAGAAAAACTGAAGCGAGAATAGCGAATTTTCTTTGCAGAAATTATTACTATTATTAAAGCATTTATTTATGTATTTATATATTTGGTATAGGGTCTTGCTACACAGCTCAGACTTATAGTGAACCTCCTATCTCAGCATCCCCAGCGCTGGGATTACAGGTATGCACCACCATGCCTTTTGGTGGCCTGCTTAGTGCTGGGCCAGCATGGCGTGCAGTATGGGGAATCAAACCTTACACTTGCCAGACAGGCGCTTTGACTACCAAGCTATCTCCCGTACCTGCAGAAATTATTTTATCTTTGCTGCTTTTTTAGGACTCAGGGACTCTAACCTTGACTCCTCTAAGGCACTCCTGTCTTATTTAATTTTTTTTTTTTTTTTTTTTTTGTCTTTTTGAGACAGGGTCTCACTATGCAGCTCAGGCTGGCCTTAAGCTCACTTTGTAGCTCAGGCTGGTCTCGAACTCACAACAATCCTCCTGCCTCAGCCTCCCGAGTACTGGGATTACAGGCCTGCGCCACCACGCCCGGCTCTTTATTTAATCTTTTTAGATTCTTTTGAAGCAGGGCCTCTCCTATAATTCAGGCTGCTTTGAACTCACTTTGTAGCCCAGGCTGGTTTCATATTCACAGTAATCTGACTTCAGCCTTTCAAGTGCTGGGATTACAGGCATGCAGCACCATGCCGGGCTCATGTGCCTTTAAATATCTAACTAAGGGTGTAATGGGCCAATTTGTTTTTTTATTTTTATTTTTATTTTTTTTCTTCTTGCATTTTTTAACTCATACATTGAAAATTTATTCATATGAAATGACCAAAAATATTATATTACCATGAATGCCCAATGCAATCAAGTAGGTAGAAAGATATGCCACAGCACAAGATATGTCCATTATTAGATCTATGGGAAAAAGTTAATGATGCATCTAAATTTCAGAAATAATGAGGGTAATGGGCCAGTTTAAATGTTAAATGTTTTGTTTGTTTTTAAGACAGGGTATTGCTATTATTCAGCCAGACCCTGAACACACAGTGATCCTCTTGCTTCAGCCTCCTGTGTGCTAGGTGTGTACTACCACATCTGACCTGCCAACTTGGATTCTGACAAGAGTTATTAGCCCTCTCTATAAATTTCTAGAGGGCTGGGTAGATACCTTGATGGTCTAAGTTTAGCCTGTCTGGCAAGCTTAAAGGAAACTGAGTTCTTTTTTTTTTTTAGAAACCTAAAAAAAAGAAGGGATTTTTCTATCCCTGGCACTGTATGCTGTGCTGGCCATGGAATCCCAGGTAGGATGTGCAGGCCCCAAAACCTGGCATGGTGGGGCATGCCTGTATCCCAGCACTGGGGAGGCTAAGACAGGAGGATCACTACAACAAACAAATAATTAAATTTCTAGAATTCCATCATTTCTAAATATTATTATTATAACTAAGAGTTATTGAGTTCTATTGTTTAAAGTATGTGAAATTATGAACTTCATAATTGCATAGAGACACTTTTAATTAATGGTTAATCTATCAGGATGTGGTAGAGCACGCTTACAATCCCAACTCTTGGGAAACCAAGGCAGGAAAATTACCAAAAGCTTGAGGCCAGCCTGGGGTATATAGAGAGGTCAGGGCCAGCCTGGATTACATAGTAAGTCCCTATCTCAAAAACCTAAAGAAAAATAAAAGTTGGTATGTTTTTAAAAAGTTAACCAAGTAGATGATGATGATGGGGTGCTGGGGTGATGGCTCAGTAGAATAAGCGCTTTCCTGTCAAGCACAAGGGCCTAAGATCGATCCCCAGTTCTGCCAAAAAAAAAAAAAAAGATGACTTGAAGGCATCCTGAGCCAGCCAAAAAAAAAAAAGATGATGATATTATTATTATTTTCTAGTGAGTGAAGTATGTTTCTTTTAGGTAGAATGATCTTAATGATAGTAATACTGTTTGAAGTTTAAGAATGAGTATTTGTGATTTTATGAAATACCATTCTGGTAAATATGAAGATCTGTATGTGACAGCCTATCACTTTTGAGTTTCTTTATTTAATTTTGAGGGTGAACTCTTGGATCTTAAATAGGCTTTACTGGTATTTTTTTTAATTAAAAAAATCATTTATTTATTTATTTATTTATTTATTTATTTATTTGGTATAGGGTCTCACTATACATCTTGGACTCATAGTGATCCTCCTGTCTTAGCCTCCCCAGCGCTGGGATCACAGGCATGCACACCACACCCAGTTTCGGTGGCCAGCTCGGCATGCCTGGGTTCTGGGGCCAGTATAGCATGTGGTAGCAGGGACTGAACCCGTTTCCTTGTACTTGCCAGACAGGCCCTGAGACAATTATGTTACTCCTTAGCTCCCTTTACTGGTATTACAGCTTAGCAGAAATGCAGCCGTTCAAGTTCTCTTTCTGCTTCTCCATTGAGTTGATTTTACACTGACTGTATTTATAGAAGAAGCTAAGTTTGTTCTGGAGACCAGACTTCCTCAAAGAATATGGGTGGTGAAATCTCAGAAATTTGCAGATGGTTCTGAGGATTTTATTTTTGTTTTAAAATTTTTTGTAGTGGTTGAAATCAAACTCAGGGTCTTGTGTGTGCAAGACATGCACTCTGCTACTGAGATATCTTTTTTTTTTTTTTTTTTTTGAGGTGGGGTTTCACTTTGCAGTTCAGAATGTACTTGAACTCACTTTGTAGCCTATGCTGGCCTCAAACTCTGCGATCCTGCCTGATCCATCTCTTTAACCCCAGAGTTTAGATTTTTCTTAAACTACAAGCATTACTTTAGTAACTAAAAAAAAAATAATAATAATAACTTGGTACTGAGATCTTTTCTGTTGAAAATCTCGTGCAATTTTTTTTTTTTTTTTTTTTTTTTGTGATACTGGGGATTGGACCTTGAGCTTGCCAGGCAAGCACTTATTCTACTGAGCTATCTCCCCAGCCCTCATTCAATTAATGAAACACATAAGATCATGGGAACGCTTGGGAAGCTCAGGCAGGAGGACTGCCTTAAGTTCAAGGCTAGTGTGGGCTACATAGCAAGACCTTATCTCTGTTTGTCTCTGTCTCTGTCTCTGTCCTTCTCTATCTGTCTCTCTGCCTCTCTCTCTGAGTGGTTATACAAATTTTTTAACTTTTTTTGGTACTGGGGATTGAACTCGGGATCTTGCGCTTGCCAGGCAGGCACTCATGCCTCTGAGCTTTCATTCTGGCTCCTCTCTCTCTGAATGGTAATAGTTGGTTTGTTTGGTTCATTTTTTTGATAAAAAATATGTATATACCTTACTGAGTTGTCATTCTAGGTTGTTGAATTGAGAAAATGAGATTTTATGGTTGGGGAGATAGCTCAGCAGTCTAAGTGCCTGCCTGGCAAGCACAAGGACTGGGGTTTGCTCCCCAGTACGGTATGCTGTTCTAGCCCAGCTCTGAGCCAGCCACCGAAATCTGGTATGGTGGTGTATTACCTATAATATAAGCCCAAGCCCAGTACTGAGGAGGCTGAAACAGGGGGAATCACTATGAGTCAGAGCTGCATTTTAGGACCCTGTACCAAATTAACAAAAAGACTAGTAAAATTAATGGAGGCTTATTTAATTGTGAAAGTTCCTTATACCCATTTCCAGATTGTATAAATATTTTTGTATTATTTGTTTCCTCTATGGAATAAAGGGATATAATTTTACTATCATTACCATTCTGCTTATTGATTTGTACCTTGTTATTGTAATTAAGTATTGTGTTCCCTCATGTATGTGTGTGTGTGTATATATATATATATATATATATATATATATATATATATATATATATATAATTTTATTTTACTTATTTTTTAAATAGGATTTTGTTACATAGCCCAGGCTGGCCTTGAACTTGTGGCAGTCTTCCAGCCTCAGCCTTCCATGTTCCCATGTTTAATATATAACTATTCATAGAATTTGTCTGGTCTTACATATTTCAGTAATTACATGAGAAGATCTTCAACAGGGAAGATCTTAGTACCATGTTTTTATTAATATCTTTAGTTACTAAAGTGATGTTAACAGCAGGGCCAAAAACAGGATTTCACTTTCATGCACATAGTCTATTATTTGATTACTTAAATTATAGCTAACATATATACTTGCTAAATGCTTTACATATGTTTTAACTTTCATAATCCTATGAATGTATCTGTTGAGGTAGGTTCTAGTGTAGCCATTTTCTAGTGAGGAAACTCAGATGTGGACAAGTACAGCAGTTAGCCCGAGTTGCACAGCTGGTGAGTGGCAAAACTAAGATTTGAACCAAGGAGTCATACTCTAGGGTTTATATCTTTTCCTCAGCATAGCTCTGGGATCTTGCTGTGGTTATTGTTGCTTTGTGTAAAATTTTGTGTAAAATATCATCATTTAATGATATTTTTCATTTTTCTCTGTAACTATACCTTCCTAACAACTATGGTGTCTTAGGATATGGATGTACCATAATTTAAGCCTTTCCAATTTAAATTTTTTTTAAAAAAAAAACTTAAATCTTTTCTCTTTTTTTTTTTTTTTTTTTTTGTGGTACCTGGGATTAAACTTGGGACTTTGAGCATGCCAGGCAAACACTTACACTGTTGAGCTATCTCCTTGACTTTAATCTTTTAAAAAATATTGCCAGCCTCTTAGTAATGGTTTCAGATGTTTCTTAATAATCAAGCTTTTTAAATTGTAATAGTGAGGGAATGTTTTTATTTATTAAGTAGTGCATATTAGCTGTTCAAGTATTTTTAATTTTTTTCGAGTATTTTGATATTGTTCCATTTGAATTGCATTGTAAAATCTGTTCTTAGCCCACAAACTGTTGTGCATAGTTTTTTTTTTTTTTTTTTTTTT
>PVKA01023656.1:0-35335 GCA_004027165.1 Ctenomys sociabilis | reverse complement strand
AAGAAAGAAAGAAAGAAAGAAAGAAAGAAAGAAAGAAAGAAAGAAAGAAAGAAAGCAAGCAAGCAAGCAAGCAAGCAAGCAAGCAAGCAAGCAAGCATAAAAAAGGCTAGAGATGTAGCTTGACATGAGAGCCCTGGGTTCTACCTCCAGTGGAAGAAAAGAAACAAAAACACAAAGAGATGGGGGGAGGGAGGGAGAGAGGAAGGGAGGGAGCTGTTGCTAAATTTAAAGATGAATATTCTGTGTGACACAGAAGCCTAAGATGCATGAAAACTGTAAATGAATCTCCAGAGCCAGATATGTAGCTCCAGCACAAGGCAGTGGAATTAGTCACTCACTTGGACATACTGGGCAAAAAATGAAAGGCCTGTAAAGCTTAACATGAAGCAGAAAGATACAATTTAAATACATCAGAGAGGTTCTTCATTTATTCTAATTACATTGACAGTCACTTACGTTAGCTCATCGCTCCCTCCCCCCAGAAATACAGCTTTCCATATCATGTGAATTCATCAGGAAACCACCAACTCATTCTTTCATTCATTTTGCACGGATGCAGCCAAAGATAAGAACCAAAGAGCAGTGCATCTCGAGAGATCCAAGTGTTTATGTGTGCTTTGAAACTGGGTATAAGAATATCAAATAATAGATGCCAGGGCTTCAGAGGGATTGGGAAGATCCAGAATCTCAACCGGGAGACAAACGCATCTATTACATTGCTGTTTCTCATTTGTGTCAATGAGCTGAATATTGTAATCAAAGTGGGAAAAAAAGGACACGAAGCACACCAGACCTTCATTTTGTTAAAAGCTCACTCACAAACTTCCCGAAGCAGAATACGCCTCTGTGCAGCCCCTCATCAGTTGTTCAAGATCCATCTCAAGTGACACCTCCAAGTCCTTCCCTGACACTTTCCCTCCCCGTGGCTCCTGTCTGTGCAGCTGCAGTTCCTGACCCCTGTGCCAGCTCTTCACGGTATAGGCACTGGACTCACGCTGAGTGAAAGTCGGGTGTCACCATGGTGTTCTTCATGTACACAACACCTGCCACAGCACCCTGTACGTCATCCGTATGAACTCAAGATGGCTTATGTCATTCCTATGATAACACACTTACCTAATTTACAAAAACAAAACAATCATTCCGGTAACAAATGAATCGGGTCTTCAGCCTCAAATGGATTAATTCTCTCCGGGTACTTCTAACCTCACCAACATCCTGGAAATGACGCCCAGCACCATTTTAACTAGTTTTCTTTCCTTGCCAGTGAATAATTGCTGCAACTGTAGATATGAGCTCACTTGAAGGAACGAAAAGAGCTCTCCCTAAGATCATTTAATAGACCTAGGCATAATTATTAATTTCCTCTTGAAGCTAACATTTGCTAAAAGGAAAGATTCTATTAATGATCAAAACACTTGACTTTCTGGACCTATTCCATTTAATGAGGAAAACTCAGTTCTCTGTTCCTGGGTTACTGCCAGGTGGTCTTTTACTGGGAATCATTCTAAACTTCTAATCACAGTTCAACAACCATCCCCCAGATCCTATCCAGGTATTGATATCCACCACTCTCCCATTAAGTTACATCAAACATCAATGCAGTCAACTCATTAGCAAGTTTGATATCGAGCTTTGTGTTCACTCCCCACTTCTGCCTTGCTTTGATTAAGCAGTACATGGACCATGTTCCTGCCTGCCTAGGAGCTGATCAGCTCAGTAATACCATTAATATAAAATCAAACAAGCAGAAGAAGGAAGTGGTTTAGAAAAGAAAAAAAAAAAATCCTGTGAGTGCCTTGGTTTCCTCTTATGCAGAATATCAATATACTATAATCTAGCAAGAAAAGCAAATGAAATTACAAAATTGCTTAGAGAATCATGTTAACCTCAAGTTACAAGAGGTCATTAAAAAGCTCCGTAATAGCCCTGGGATTGCGTTTTTGCTGTCGTTCTTCCACCTCCCTTGCTACCAAGGATTTTAAATCTTCTTTGCTGATGTAAAGACTACGTACACACTTGGAGTGTGACACACACCGAATCTGAATGCGAGAGGTCAGCTCAGCTTACTGGGATGCCGGCCCACTGCTCCAAATTTTATATCTCTTCTGTCCTTCAGTTATTGCCTGACATGATTTAACAACTGTAATTCCTTATTTAACGATGTCAAAGGTTTTTAGGAAATTGACTGTATTTCACCGACGATATATTTCTTCTTGATTACGGAGTGGTTAAAATGATTTTAAACCAAGACAGCAAAATAAAGCAGTAATAAAATCAATAAAAGGTGCTTAAAACATTCCTTCTATTAGGTAATGGCATTTAAAATATCCGTAGCTTGTAATGGCACTTAGGATATGCCCAAAAATCAATGAGCTAAATTACTTATTGAACTAGTTAATTTGAACATTGAGTTTTTTATGTATATTGATAAAAAGGGCTACAGAAGAATCCCAGCGACAGCAATCCCATGTTCATGGTCAGATGTCGCCCTCTGCTGGAAAAATAAATGAAATCATTCCGTCCTGTTACAGAACAAAAAGATAAAAAAGGAAAACTCAAAAGACATAAGCGCAAAAAAGTCCACAAGAAGCTTCTGAATCTTAAAAGTCACCTGAAATTCACAGGAGAAATACAAAAAATTATAAAGAGTTTTAAAAAAGGTCCCTTTCACAGTAGTCATTAATCTGGAATACAGTACCTGACACTTCACATCAAATGGCAGATGAGAACCAATATTTAATCATTTCAAAACTCTCTAATTTTCCAAACATTATCCTAGGCTTCTAGTTATATTAGAAATAAGATTTTTAAAAGCCTCCAACCCTTTTTTCTCTTTGATGTCAGAGGAAAAGGGTTTGAACTTTAAAGGAGAAAATATAAATCCACACTCAAGGAAAAGTCTCATTCTTAGTGATTTAATTTCATCAAAATCAAGTTTGAACTATCTTTATCAAAGAAGGTTTTTGAGGAGTCAAGGAATGAATCCACTAAACAACTTCACATTCCTCTACCTGTGTGAGGGTAGTGGAAGTTTCCAGCATTATTACCATTTTTTTTTTCCAAAGCTCTACTATTTAAAATGCTAAGTACCTTGTTGAAAAGACTCTTCACTGCTTTTCAATTTCTCCCCCTGCCAGTTCAGCCCTAAGCAGATGTTGGAGTTCTGAAGAGCTTGCCTCAGGACTTTTAACTCTAGCTACAAAGAGCTTCAGAAATTATGATAAAAGGTGCTAGGAGAGAAATGAAGGTGAAGAGGTCACCTGACCGCAACCTAAAACTGTGCACAGTACCAAGTAAAAGGGGCTGGGCAGATAGCTCAGTGGAGTAAGTGCTTGCCTGGCAAGTGCAAGGTCCCTGGTATCAAAAAAAAAAAAAAAAAAAAAAAAAAAGAACCAAGAAAAATCACACATACCCAAAATAAGCCATTTTCATTTTTTAGAGCTTTCACTAGTCCTTCTGTTGTCCTACTCACATCCCTACACATTTCTTTTGTATTCAAAACAGTGGATACATATATAAAAGTACATGCTCTAACCAGAAAATTCTTTTTTTTTTAAGACTGATTGATTGATTTGGTACAGGGCCTCGTTATGCAACTTAGACTCAGTGATCCTCCTGTCTCAGCCTCCCTAGGGCTGGAATCAAAGGAGTGTACCACCACATCCAGTTTCAGTGGCTAGCACAGTGCAGGGCCAGCATGGCGTGTGGTACTGGGGATTGAACTCAGGTCCTTGAGCTTGCCAGGCAGGTGCTTAGACCACTGAGCTATCTCCCCAGCCCCTGACCAGAGAAATTCTTATTGAGGAGATTAGCTCAATCTCTTGAACTTTGATGTTTGCATGTGTACAGGGACCACACAGGAAATGCAGAAACTATTGCTGTCTTTTGCACGCTGAAAGACCTTAACCAATCCTTGGTGATGCATGACCCACTACCCAAATGACACAGTATGGTTAGTAAATGTCTGGTCTTGGTGCTATAATGATCGCTCGAGTGCATTTGGCCTTCACACATACACTGCAACAAGAGGCATGTGCCGAGTGAGCTTCAATTACACTACAAAAACGAGTTTGGTAGTGGAAACATACACAAACACACGTGGAAAGCCAGGGAAGCTGCCACAGGAGACAGGACCCTGCAGGGGCCCAGGAAGCTCTGGGGATGTGGAGGGTCTACAAAATGAGCCCAGGAGGAAGCCCAATAGCTTCGACAGCTGAGTTTCAGGGGAGGTTAGCAGAGGGTGGGAGACAAAGGACACAAGGCCAGAGGGGTTGGCTGAGGCCAAGTGGGGAAGAATATGAGTCTTGGCTATCTCCTTAAATTTCAGATTTTATCCTATAGGCTCTAGGAAGGTTTGATGGACTTCAAGGAAGTAACACAGCAACATTTCCCTGAAGCGGGGGCAAGATGCCAACAATATGGAACACGGCTGGGAGCAGCTGGTAAAAGATTCTGTGAAATTACAGAAAACTCTGTCAAAAATGGAATCACTTTTGTCAGAGAAATCATTACAAGGCAGCACGATCATCCCACAGGCTGCCCTGACACTGACTCGGAGCTGCCCGCAGCTGTTAACCACACGGTGTTTTGTTTGCTTGGTTGTTTTTTGCAGTACGGGGAAGTGAGCCCAGGGCCTTTGCACAGACTACGTACCCAGTCGAGCCCCTCTTTTGAAGCCTCACTAAGTCGCCTGTGCATTTGTGATCCTCCTCCCTCGGCCTCCCAGAGTGTGGAAGTCAAGTGGGGCTGACACTCGGGCTTAACCACAAGCTGGCCAAGCAGCTATGGACTTGTGTACTCTGGTACTTACCTGGCCAAGCGCTCTGGGTGTGTACTTCCTCAAACCCAGCATTACCATTTGTCCTCTCTTCTGAACACAACACAGTTGGATCTAATAAAGTCTGTGTCTCCCGAATTCTGATCTCTCAGACCCTAGGTAAAGCTGTTTCACATTATGCAGTTCCAAAATTGATCATCGAGTGACAGTACCTGCAATGATCTTTAGCACCTACGTAAGGTATAGCAGATAACTATGACCATGGGGAAAAGCAGCAGAAGTTTAGAAGAAAGGAGAGGTAGTCAGGGATAATAAAACACAACCCCAAACTCAATTTAATTCCCAATTCTTGTCTGAATTCCTCAGCATCAAAAAGATGAAAATTTCTTCTTATATGAGTAATATAATGATTTTTAAAGACTTGGCTCTTTCCTGTTTTTTGATTGTTTATTGAAACAGGGCCCCACTATATATAGTCCAAGCTGGTCTTGAACTCACAGCAACCCTCCTGACTCAGCTTCCCAAGTGTTTGAATTACAGACATATGCCACCACACCCTGTGCCCATCCTTGTTCTTGTAAACAGCAAAAAATTCTGCTGTACAATTTGTTCCTTTTTTATTTTTCTTGGTTTTTGGAGACAGTCTCCCTGTGTAGTTGAGCCCAGCCTTCAGCATGCTCTGCAGCCCAGGCTCACCTTGCACTCACAGTGTCTGTCCTGCATGCACTGCATATGCACCGGGGTTACAGCCCTCTGCTGCCATGCCCAGATCATTACTATGTTTTTCTCCAGCTTTACAGATGTGTAACTGACAAATATAGTACAGTCTTAAAGTGCGCAATACAATGTTCTACATACATACATACACACTGTAAAATGACTGCCACAATCAGCTGATTAATATATTCATTACTTTATGTAGTTTTGGTGTTGGGTAAGAATATCCAAGATTGAATTTCTTAGTAGACTTCCAGTATACAACCCAGCATTGTTAACTATATTTTTAATACACAAAGCACATCAAGTTCAATGCAATTTGACTTATATAAAGTCCTTCTCAATAGTTTATCTACTTGTATTAAAATGCTGCTTTAATTTATACTCCAGGAACCTCAGGTGTGTGTCCCTGAGCCTAAAAATGCAAGGTATACACAAAACAAAACTAGCTGAGCCAGGTATGGTAGCACACACCTGTAATCCCAGCACTTTGGGAAGCTGAGGCAGGAGAATTTCCAAGTTCAAAGCCAGGCTGGGCTACAAAGTAAATTCAAGACCAGGCTGAACTACAGAGGGAAACCCTATCTAAAAAATAAAAAAATAAAAAAAAAAAACTACTATGTTTGAGATTAATATTATGGTTGATTTAAGGTTCTCATCCAGTGATTGTTACTTAATATGGTTGTCTCAAGGTTTCAAATTAACAATATATGTTTTTTCATATTTAAAAATATCTGCTTTTTAGAAAGAGTTTCTGGGCCAGACATATAGCTCAGTGGTCTAAGTGCCTGCCTGGCAAGGACTGGGATTAGATTCCTAATACTGCATGATGTGCAGGCCCCAAGCCAAGCCGGCCACTAAAACCGGGCATGGTGGTGCATGCCTATAATCCTGTGGAGGCTGAGAAGAAGTAGAGTCTGAGCTGTGTAGTGAGACCCTGTACCAAATACATAAATAAATAGAGCTTCCTCTGCCAGGTATAGTGGCATGCACATGTAATCTAAGCACTTAAGAGGCTGAAGAAGTAGGATTGTAAGTTTGAGCCAAGCCTAAACTCCATAGGGAAGCCCTGCCTCAAAAAAACAAATTTTTTAATTATTAAAAATAAAAAAGAGCTTTATCTGTTTTCAGACCTTGTCCAAATCCTTGGAGCTGTATCTAAAAGCCAGGGAAAACTAGGAGGAATTTTAAAAAGTTTCATTCTATGCAACCATGGAGAACGGCTCTGGAAAGAATCAGAAAAGCAACCAAGAGTGTGTACAACAGTGAATTGTGAAGATGCTGCCCAAAGGTAAAAGTGGTTCTGGAAAAAGGGGGGAAGGGGGAGCAGCCTCTGGGAGTGAGTGCTGACAAGAAGGCTCAGGGCCCCAAAGGTGGTGGCAATGCCGTAAAGGTCCAACACATTCTATGTGAAAGACACAGCAAAATTATGGAAGCCATGGGAAAGTTAAAGTCTGGGGTGAGATCCAGGAAAGTGGCTGCACAGTACAGTGAAGATAAAGCCAGGCAAGGGGTGACTTGGGTTGGCTGCCCAGAGGCTCCATGGCAGGGCCATTTCAAGAAACAGCATTTGCCTTGCCTGTGAGGGGAATGGGTAAGCCTGTGTGTACAGACCCACCGATTAAGACAAAGTTTGGATATCATATTATTAAGGTTGAAGGGAGAAAATAAAATTATGTGAAAGATTAAAAAAAAAAAAAGAAAAGCAATCCAAAAAAATTAGCCTCAAGACATTTTTATTGTACTTTATTATTTCAGTTTATTAGCATATTGTATAGTTACTAATAAGCTAGTTTTCAGTTTATTAGTATAATGTTTACAGTCCTTACACGGAGTTGGGGGGCTGAGGCCGGAGGATCACTATGAGGTTGTAGCCGTAACTCTCCCTGGGCTACATAGTGAAAGCTCACCTCAAAAACAAAAAGATATATTTTAAACTAAGTTGTAAGCCTGAGTATATAGCTCAGGAGCACAGCACTTTTTTCAAAAAGGAGAGAAACTGCTTATTTATGTTAATGTAGTGAATTATTTTTATTAGAGCTGCAAGCATGTATAATGAAGGGAAAAGGCAAAATCAAAATAAAGGCGGAGCGGGGTCAAGCACCACCCTAGGCTGAGTGCGACCTCCTAGGTTTTCTTTTTATCTCACCTGTTGCCATCACTCCCGTTCCAATCTCAAAGTGTCTTGTTTTAATCCCAGCAGCCTCTCACACTGATCTGACAAGAAAATGAGCTCCTCAGACGGGCGACTTCCTGCAGGCCGGGCCCGCGGTCTCCTGGCTGCGTCTGAGGGCAGTGACCTGAGCTCCGCGGCCGCGGCCACCCCGGCCCTCAGAACACAATGGAAAATGATTTTCTAACGTATTTGTACCATGCCAGGGTTCCTGTGGAGAGTTCTATTTCCTGGATATGAACTAGAAATTGCTGCAATTTTTCCAGTTCTTTTAATTTGCAGTTAAATGAAATATGACAACAGCAAGAGGAAAAACAGCCATGTCAGTATCCAAGGCCACGCGCAGGGCCGTTGCTTGTACTGTGCACAAGGAAGGAAACCTCCCTAAACAAATTGAATCTCCCTAACAGTCAGCCATTGGGAGGATCAAAATAATCATAAATACGTTTTTGAGAAAAAGGAATTGTAAAAACAACAGTTTCATTATCTAAAAACTACCTGAGGCAACACATAAAAGAATGATAAAGGCAAAAGTGAATTTCAACTCCTATTCTGCTGGGTTACTTAAAATAGAAACACCAGATAATAAAAATGCAAAATTCTTATTACAGTTAAGAAAATCTATCACAACAATGATACCCAGTGCTCCCATGGTGACCACGCCCAGTAGTTAGTGAATTCTCCCGGCGTTCGTAGACCCGTGCTCAGTTTGCCACGCACCTGGCTGGGCAGGGTGTTTTGCCTGCAGCGCTCACCCACCCTGTGGGGCACCTTCTGGCCTCCCCCACTGCAATGACCCTGGTGCTGATCCATTCTGGCTGCCCATCCCCATACTGATTCCGAATTAGACAGTCAGGGGCTGGAGAGATGGCTCAGTAGATTAAGCGCTTCCCTGCCAAATTGGACAGTCAGAGAACTGACTGGGCACAACGGCTAGTTCAGGCAGGTCACTGTCCTCAAAATAAAAAGTAAAATGTAGCTCAGTAGCCATGCATGAGGCCCTGTGCTTAAACCTCAGTGTGGGGAGGAGATGCGTGCCTGATCTGGCTAGTGGAGGCATATGGGGACGCATAGCTTTATGTTACTGTCTGCTTTTACAGTTGAAAACAGTAAAATGCTCGGGTCTGCCTGCCAGATGAGGCTGAATATAAGTCACTATCCTTCCCTGCTAATATGATATACTTTCAGTTCTTTCCAATTAAAACAATAACAGCATTTTAAAAATTGCAAAACAGGGACTGGATAGAGGGCTCAGTGGAATAAGTGCTTCCCTGGCAAGCACAAGGGCCTGAGTTCAATCCCTGGTTCTGCCAAAAGAAAAAAAAAATTGCAAAATATATTATATTACCAAAGTGAAATATATTACTCACTGTTAATGCTTAAAATCAACCGCTGCTGGGCCACAAAGACAGCTCAGCAGTCTAAGCACCTACCTAGGTTCGACTCCCCCATACCTCATGCTGTGTCTGCCCCGCCTCGGGAGTGCAGAGCCAATCAAGCACTAACACAGTGTGGTGGTGCACACCTGTAATCCCAGCCTTGGGGAGGCTGAAACAGGAAGAGTAATCACTACAAGTCCAAGCTTCATAGACCCTGTAACAAATACATAAAACTTTTTAAGAAATCAACCACTGCTATCAATTTGGTATATATCCAAGCTTTTCTCTGCAGTATTATCTAGTAATCATTCACATTAATATTTGCATCTTCACAGAATACTGGCTTTCAACTGATACTTCATGCTTCCCACATTTTCTAACAGCCCCACAGCACTGCACAATGGAGTAGCCCTGCACAAAGCAGAAATCCTATCTTTAAAGAGGCCAGGGAGATGGCTCAGTGGAATAAGCACTTCCTTGGCAAGCTCAAGGGCCTGAGTTCAAGTCCCAGTTCCACAAAAAAAAAAAAAAAAAAAAAAAAACTAACTTAAAGGGGTTAGACTGGAAGTAGCAATCGGTAGACAACGTGAATGCCATGTGTGATATCATTCAGGTTTCCTCAAAAGTAGATGATCTAAAACATTCAGAGGCAACTAAAGGATCGGTACCGTTTGCACAAGATCTCTTAGCCATAATAATGTTAATGTACCTACATTCCCGGAAAGAATCAAAGTAAAATATAAAATTATTCAAAGTTTCTAAAAACATAGGCTTAAGAAATTCATTCATTCTACAAGCATGTATGACAAAGAACAGTTCTGTGTTTGACATGCACCTGCCTTGAGATGTGTGTAACTTAGATGATCTTCTACTGCTAAAACAAATGCCGGAGGCTGGATAATTTATTTTTAAAAACAGATTTATTTAGTTCACCATTTGGGAAGCTAACAGGTCAAGATCTAGAAGTATCATCGTTCAACCTCTTGTGACAGCCTCATGGCAGATGATATAATACAATGGCAGAAGGTACAGAAAAGATCACATAATAATGCAGGAAGCCAGAGAGACTCTGGGTCCAGGTTCAGTCTTCTTACAACACCTCACTCTCATGGGAATTAGCCAGAGCCCCATGAGAACTATATTAATTTCTTCCAAAGATGATGCCCGAAGTGCCTAATTATGTTCCAATGGACCTCACCCCTGAAATGTCCAATACCAGCTCTCCACCCTGGGGACCAAGCTTGCAGCATGCAAACTTTTGGGGGACATACTCTAGCCAAATCCAAACCCCACAGATGCCAAAACTAATACTGCACAATCCTCACCTCATAGGGACCTCACTCTGCTGGAGAGATGGAGCCTAAAAGTGTACAGGGACTACTTGTAACTCAGTACTTGGGAGGCTGAGCCAGAGGATCACCATGAGTTCAAGACAGCTGGGACTGCGTAGTGAGTTCAAGACACCCTGAACTACAGAGCAAGACCCTGTGAAAGCCTGAGAGAGTTTTTTTCTCTCTAGGTGACTCACCTTAGGCATACTCTACATAGTTGATCACTTTCCTCTGTGGCTGCATAACCTCCTTGAACAGAAAATTTGGGACACTACTGAGTTACAGGCTGTCACAGCACATGTTCTCTTATGTCCTGAGTCCTCACTGACCTTAAAGGGCTAGGGCCAAAATATCGGCTATCCTTGTAGCTCTTCTTTTTCTCTAATTTTTTGTCTGCAAACTTTAGTTGTTAACCATCCAGAAGAGAAGCTTAATAATATTATTATCCTGTAACAGAGGCAGTTTTAACATCACTATCTGTCTGAATATCAAATGCCTTAGACATAACATAGAACTGGTATTTTCCAGCAACTATGGATGTTCTAAACTTTAAATTCCTATAGAATGTGAAAAAATTATTTACACACTTTTACACAGAAATTTAGAAATCAAACCATATATTGTAGAAGGACAATCCTATGACATTTTTTTCTCAACTGTTTTCTTTTATTGCCTTTTTTACAAACATTTACTTTAAAGAGAGTATAGCAATACTTGATATGACATTAGAAGCAGTATGCATTTAGAAGACCAAAATGATAGGTATTTCAAGCATAGATTTAGTGTTAGACATTGCTATCCTCAGTGTAGTTGCTTAGTTCACCAATATCAGAATATAGAGTTGGTCAGGGTGAGAATTCTACCCATTAACTGCTATTTTCAAAATCCTGATGGAGATTCTTAGGACCATTGCCTTAACAATCTTGTTTATCTAAATGTATGGTTTTGCCTTGCCGTATTTCCTAATTTTTCTCCTTTCTCTCTCTTTGTTGTTTAATCCTTAAGTTCTCAATTTCCATTAAACTGTGTTATACCTTTCAATTTTTATTTCCTCTTTTGAGTTCTTACACTAGCAAGACAATACAATATTTATACATGTGGGTCTGGTTTATTCCACTTATGAGTGTATCTTCAAGTGGAATCCACTTGTATATGAAGACTTCGAGTACATTGGTCAATCAATGGTGTTGACTTATCCAGATGGCTGACACTGACAAAAGATCAACAAGATGTTCTACATGGTTTCCAGGTAAACCCTGAGGGGATTTGACTGACCTTGTCAGACACAAAAGTTACGTTTTTAGCTATATAGGTATTGCTTTAATTTGGTCTTAACCATCCAGCAGAAAAGTATAACCACAAGTTATAAAAAGTAATGCTAAGCCGGGCGTGGTGGCGTGTGCCTGTAATCCCAGCACCCGGGAGGCTGAGGCAGGAGGATTGTTGTGAGTTCGAGACCAGCCTGAGCTACGAAGTGAGTTTGAGGCCAGCCTGAACTGCACAGTGAGACCCTGTCTCAAAAAAAAAAAAAAAAAAAAACAAGACAAAAAAAAAAAAAAGTAATGCTATAGTAATATGCTGAGTTGTAAAAGGCTCAAGACACCAACTTCTGACAACAGCCAGTTCTGTTGATGACCCATTACTATTATGGTTTATTGGACTATTTTGGAATATTTTGCTGCATTCAAGTACTTACAATATTTGAACTGGCATCAAGTCAGAAAACGTTCTTTAAACGTGTCTCCAAATACAGCTCCTTTAACAGCAATGGAGCACCCATCTCTGACAAAACAAAACAAAAAAAAAGGGATAAAAATGAAGCACCATTTTATAGTGAAAAAAAATATGTGTATATACAAAATAGTTAGGATAGATATACAGCCACTTTCTCTTAGCTCAATGAGAAGAAAGATTTGTGCTAATAGTGTTTAGACAAGAGACCATGTCTGCATCTTGTACTGTGAATAACTACTAGGAAGACAATGATGTGCAATGTATTAATAATTGTAACTGTCCTACTAACCTCTTTTGAAACTCTCATTGCCATTTCTCACTAAAATTAATAAAAAAAATAAAAATAAATACACAAATAGCAAAATCCTGTCACAAATAAAAATAAAACTTTTGCTGGGCCAATGGCAGAGCAGTGAGCAGCAGACACAGGCCTCTCCCATATTTGATGCCAGACACCAGAATATAGTGGTGTAAGGAGGAGGAGGAAGGAAGTGGGTCCCTGGGACACAGGAAGGGGTTGAAGTAAGAACTGGAGTCCACAGGGAGAATAAAGAGAGAATTTTTCAAGATTTTTTTTAATTTATGTGTTTTAGACAGGGTCTCACTATGTGGCTTGGCCTCATAGTGATCCTCCTGTTTTCAGCCTCCCCAGCACTGGGATTACAGGTGTGCTCCACCACACCCAGTCTTGGGGGCGGTGCTGGTGCACATGTGGTGTTGGGGATTGAACCCCAGTCTTTGAGTTTGCCTAAGCAGGCACTTAGTCTGCTGAGCTATCTCTCTGGACTGAAGAGAGAATGTTTTACTAGGAAGAGCGGGCAGGTGCTTTCTCCCTGAGCCTGAACTCACAGTGGCGGAGGGGCTGCTTGAACCTGCAGGCTCCTGGTGACTGCTGGCAACCCCAGCGCCTACACGGAGAAGCACTCGGTGAGCAGAGCAGTGGGCTGCAGAGACTGCCATGGCCAGTGTGTCTTTCCCTTTCGTACATCCAGCAAGTAAGGGCAATTGACCAGGAGCATGTTGGACAGAGGCCAACTGAGCTTGGGACTCAGAGTTGCCTGCTGGCTCCACCTAGCTGCTGCCAGCCAAGTTCAAAGGCACAGGGAGTCAGGGAACTGCTTCAGAGTGGGTGGGTCTGGTTCCCACCTTCCAGCCTGCACTTCCATGGAAACAGGGGCACAGCCTTGCTGGGATTGTCCACTCCCCTGCCAAGGGGCTGCTGCTGGATTGCTGGGATTGATCTACGTGGATCTGGACTCTGGCTGCCCGCATTGTCCACCACCGGCTGCAGAGACACCCTGGAAGCAGACTTTTGCTTTTCCTTTTTTTCTTTTTTACTTTATTTACTTTCATTTTGTTTATTTCTTTTTCTTCATTATTTGATCTTTTTTTTTATTAAATTTATTTATTTATTACAGTGTCTCACTACACATCATGGATTCTTTTTTTGCGGGGGGGGAGGGGGGGTCAGCTCAGCCCGCCCTGGAGGGAGGGGCTGGCATGGCATGTGGTGCTGGGGATCGAACCGCAGTCCCTGAGAGCTTGCCTAAGCAGGCGCTTTAGACCGCTGAACTATCTTGCCAGCCCTATTTGATCTTTTTATATGAGTGTGTGCATATGGTTTCTAGTTTTTGTTGTTGATGATGTTTTGTTCTGTTGTTTTCATTTCTTCCTTCTTTCATTTCTTCTTTTCATTTCTTCACTCTTGTCCTCTGTACCAGTTTTCTAGAGCTGGAATAATCCCCCTTTGTCCTCCAGCTTTGCTTCTAATCTCTTCTTTTTCTTCTATATCCCCATTTTATCCCCCAACTTCTAAATTTTCTCACCTGAAGGTAAAATTACCATAATGAGGGCTTATTTACTGCAAACAATTGTCTGGTTCACTTTGGACTTTTTATCCTATAACCACAAATCTAGCTCATATGGATAAAGGTGCTAAGTTAGTAATTACCTCATTTTCTAGGCTGTGTTTCATGCTATTGTTATTGCTGATTATACCACTTTAGCCAAAGTGATACAAGTGTTCTAACCGGTTGCTTTTTCTGGTATGCCAAGACTGAGGTTGTCCAAGGGTCATAAAAAGCACCATAGGCCAGTGCCAAATAACTAGCAGCCAGGCCAAATAGGCAGCAACTTCTCATCAGCAATAAACTGGAGAAGTAGGGTCTTGCAACAGACTCAAAACCAGCTATACCTGGCAGATACCTCTGAATGGTCATTTTCTAAAGGTCCAAAATACTAGCAGTAAAGCTACTGACCATAATGAATTCACAAGCATTAGCCCAGAATTAAACTAAAACAAAAAATATACATATGCAAAATGAGAAGATACTTAAACAAGATGCAACCCCAGACATACAGCTCACCAAAAGCAAACCCAAGAGTCAGTGAAGCAAGAAAATCAAAAGGCCACCCACCTGGACTCTCAGAAGTAGGAACAACAAAGCAAATGAACATGCTCTAGAAAAAAAAATGAAACTAGAAATAACTTCTTACATAATTATAGAAATGGTGATTCTAATGAAAGATATGCTTAGTGACTCTAGAGCAGACATAGATTCAAAAAAGTAGAAGCATTTGGAAAAACAATGAAAATCATGAATGCCCAACGTAGGAAAAAAATGGAATCCAGGAAATTAAAAATTAAACACAGGAAAAGCTGAGGGTATAGCTCAGTTGGCACAGCACATGCCTGACAAGCACAAAGTTCTCAGTTTCATTCCTGGTACCAAAATAAAATAAACATGGGAGGATAAGCCAAGGTGAGGACAGAATCTCAGATATAGAAGACATGACTGCAGCTGGCAATCATGAAAAATTAGAAGGGACCACAAGAAATTAATCCAACAGCTTCTAGATTATGCAAATAATAACATAAGCATCATCAGATTCAATGAAAAAGCAGAAGATAGTGCAAATGACATTAAAACAAACTGTACATAGACAGGGAGATCACAGCAGGAAAGTTCCCTGGCAAGGAAAAAGAATTTGACATACAGATAAGTGAGGTATACAGAACTCCATCCAATCAGCCATGATCAAAAATAAAAATGGCATAGAATATTCAAGAGTCCCGAAATTCAACACACGAATAGAATATTAAAAGCTTTTAGAAGGGCCAGCCTGATAGCTCAATGGACTAAAGCACCTGCTTAGGCAGAGCGCAGCAGCCAGGGTTCAATTCCCAGCATGCCATGCCAGCCCTGCCTCTGGGACGTGCTGAGATAGCAACTGAGACTGGGCTGGGTGGCATGTGCCCTGGGAGGCTGAAAACAAGAGAATCACTACAAGTCCAATCTATGTAGTGAGGCCCTGTAGACCCCATAGACCCTGCCCTAAATACAGAAAAAAATAAATAAAAAATTAAAAGCTTTTAGAGGAAAAAAAAAGTCACCTATAGGAAAGTTCATCAAAATCATGGCAGACTTTTCAGTGCAAACTATGAAGTCAAGTCCAGCTTGGAGTGAAGTATTTCAAGCACTAAAAGAAAATCTCAAACGCCAACTGATGAACCCCACAAACTATCTTTCAACATTGATGGAGGAATGAGATACTTTCATGACAAAGAACATTTGGGGAACTTAGTGGGCCTCCAACTAGCACTTCAAAATGTTGTGAAGGATATTGTAGAAAAATGCAGCAAGGTTTGCAACTCTATGAATCCAAAAAGAAATAATCTACAAGGCAAAACAAAAAGGGAGCAATTAGAAGAAAAAACACAGCAAAAATAAATCAATATATATCTGTTATGACATCAGTGTAAATGGTCTTAATTCACCAATCAAAAGAAACAACGTTCTGGCAGAATGGATCAAGAATCAAGATCCAACAGTATGCTGTGCACAAGAAACACATTTAATTAAAAAAGAAATTCATAGATTGAACATCAAAGGATAGAAAATAATACTCCATGTGACAAAACAGAAAAAAAATCAGGGGTAGCTATTCTACTTGCAGATAAAGTGAATTTTAAGCCAGAACTGATTAAAAGAGACAAAGAAAGTGACTATATTCTCATAAAGGGAACAATTCAAGAGGAAGAGGTAACAATCAGAAATATGCATGCAACAAATAGTGCACTCAACTATATGAAACAATATTAACAGACATGAAAAATCAATTAAGTACTATTACAGTTACACTGGATATAAGTACTATACAGTTATATTCAATGCCCTACTCTTACAAAGATAGATCAACTAGACAAAAGTCAACAATGAAATATTAGAACTGAACCAAATTTTTGAACAAATGAACTTAGTAGATGTCTACAGAGTGTACCACCCCACATCAGAATACACATTTTTTCTCCAGCTGCTCAGGGGCTGTTCTCCAAAATAGGTGATATACTGGCACATAGAACATACTTAAATCAATGCAAAGGAACCAAAATTATCCAATGCATATTATCAGACTATAAAACAATTAAATTGGAAATTAATAGGAAAAGATGCCACAAGAACTTCATAAAAACATGGAAATTAAATAATACCCTCCTAAACAACCAATGGGTCACAGGTGAAATTAAAGAAGAAATTAGTCAGTTTCTACAATTAAACAATAATGACAATACAACATCAAAAGCAGTCCTATGAGAGAAATTTCTAGCAGTGAATACCTATATTAGGAAAACAGAGCAAGCTCAAATAAACAACTTAATGTTGAACCTCAAGTTTCCTGAGCAAGTCATCCTCAAAACTTTTAAGAGAGAGGAAATTATAAAGATCAGAGGAGGAATCAATGGAATGGAGACTAAGAAAACAATACAAAGAGTCAAGTAATCAAAAGTTGGTTTTTTGAAGGCTCAAATAAAACTTATAAACTCTTAGCCAATCTTATCAAAAAAATAAAGAGACTCAAATCCATACAATTCAGTATGAAAAGGCTGAAACCACCACAAATCCAAAAGATCACATATATCTACTTTGAAAACTTACACTCTAATAAGATGGAAAATGTAGAAGAAATTGACAGATTCCTAGATACTTATGAACCATCCAAGATGAATCAAGAAAAGATACAGAAATCCTAAATAAACTAACATCAGTCAATGAAATTGAAGATTTAATTAAAAACCTACCAAAATGGTGTATGTCTGTAATCCTAGCACTCAGGAGGCTGAAGCAGGAGGATTGTTGTGAGTTCAAGACCACTCTGGGCTACAAAGTGAAAGACGTATCTCTTTTCTTTGTTCCCCCAGAACCAGGAATTGAACTCAGGCCCTTGCATTTGCCAGGGAAGTGCTTATTCTACTGAGCCATCTCTCCAGCCCCTGAATCCCTGTCTTAAAAAGATTTTAAAAACTACCAACAAAGAAAAAGTCAGGCCTTGACAGGTTCATTGCCAAGTTCTACAAGAAATTTAGAGAAGACTTAATACAATTACTTCTCAAACTCTTTAATAAAATTGAAAAGGAAGCAATGCTTCCACATTCATTCGGAAAGTAGTCATTACCCTGATACAAAACCAGAGAAGGACCCAGTCAAGAAAGAGAACTCCAGGCCAATCTCCCTAGTGAACATAGATGCAAACATCCTCAGTAAGATACTGGCAAGCCAAATGTGACAAATAATTAAGAAGACTATATACCGTGACCAAGTAGGATTCATCCCACGGATTCAGGGATGGTTCAACATATGCAAATCAATACATGTAATGCACCGTAGGAGACAAGGACAAAAACCGTATGTTCATCTCTATACATGCAGAAAAGGCATTTAAAAAATTCTAACACTCATTCATGTTTTTAAACACCTTACAGGAAATTTAAACAGATGGTCTTTTTACTCAATCTAATAAAAGCCATCTATAACAAAGCAATAGACAACATCTTACTAGAAGGCCAAAAAATGAAAGTGTTCTCTTTAAAATCAGGAACAATCCCTAGCTCCAGCCCAGCCTCCAGGGCAAGCGAAGAGGCAACTGAGAGTGGCCACAGTGGGGCACATCTGTAGTCCCAGCACTTGGGAGGCTGAACACAGGAGGACCACTATCAGTTGGTTCTGTGTAATGAGGCCCTATAGACCCTGTACTAAACACATTAAAAAGAGCTAGCCAGATAGCTCAATGGACTGAAGTGGCTGCTTAGGCAGAGGGCAGGGGCTGGGTTCGATCCTCAGCACCACAAGGCGGGCCAGTCCCATCCCTGAGGTGTGCTGAGACTGGGCATGGAGATGCATGCCTGTAATCCTAGTGCTTGGGAGGCTGAAAACAGGAAGTTTACTATGAGTCCAACCTGTGTAGTGGAGGCCTGTAGATCCTGTACTAAATACATAAAAATAAATAAATAAATTTTAAAAATCAGGAGCAAGACAAGAATGCTCACTGTCTCCACTCTTACTCAATATAGTTCTGAAAATATTAGCTACAGAAATTAAACAAGAGAAAGAAAAAAATGACAGGAAAGGAAGAAGTAAAATTATCATTATTTGTGGATGGCATGATACATAGAAGACCCCAAAAACCCCACCAAAAGACTTCTAGATTTGGACTGGGGAGATAGCTCCATGGTCTAAGTGCCTGCCTGGCAAGCACAAGGACCCAGGTTCAATCCCTGGTACTGGGATCCCAGTGCATAGCTGGCCACCAAAACTGGGCATGGTGGTGCATGCCTATAAAATTAATTAATTTATTAAAAATAATAATAATAACAAAGACTTCTAGATTTAATAACCAAATTCAGTCACATAGCTGGATACAAAGTTAACACTCAAAACTCAATAGCCTTCCTGCACATGAATAACAAACTCATTAAGACAGAAATTAGAAGCCGGGCGTGGTGGCGCATGCCTGTAATCCCAGCACTCGGGAGGCTGAGGCAGGAGGATTGTTGTGAGTTCGAGACCAGCCTGAGCTACCAAGTGAGCTTAAGGCCAGCCTGAACTGCATAGTGAGACCCTGTCTCAAAAAGACAAAAAAAAAAAAAAAAAAAAAAAGACAGAAATTAGGGGGGGCTTGCAAGTTAGTTCACTTGTTTAAATGCCTACTTGGGCAAACCCAGTTAGGCACGGGAGACCTTGGTTCAATCCCCAGCTCCACATTCTGTACCAGACCTGCCCCGAAGGCAGCCTGAGGCAAGCCCCCAAAAAAGGATCCCTTTTGCACTGTCGGTGGGAGTGTAGACTGGTGCAACCACTGTGGAAATCAGTGTGGAGATTCCTCAGAAAAACTAGCAATAGAGGTTACATTCAACCCAGCTGTTCCCCTTCGTGGTATCATCCCAGGATAATTAAAAAACACAGCAGTATATGCACACCCCTGTTTATAGTAGGTGTTATGGTTTCTAGTTGTCCCCCCAAAGCCTCATGTAGCCATGGGGTGAGGATTTCTAGAGTTTGAGATTAACTCATGATCTACTGGGATTGTGGGTTTTAGCATTACTGGGCTTATGGGTGTGGGTACTGCACCCCACACGCAAACTCTCTGCATGTAATCTAAGAGACAGAGAGACAGGCTTCCTGCAGCTATTGCTCTCTGTGGCACTGTTGTTGTTCCACCGCCATGAACGGATGCTCTCTGCCATGTGTCATCCTGCCTTGGAGCCAGTCAAGTATGGACTGAAACCTGCAGGAACTGTGAGCTGACTAAATAAACCTTTCCTTCCTTCATTTTGGGTGTTGGGTATTTGTCCCAGCCACGAGAGAAGAGTGAGTAAGACAGTGGGACAGTTTACAATAGCTAAATCTCGGAAACAGCCCAAATGGCCATCAACTGATGGGTGGCTAAAGAAGATGTGGGGGTTTTAGGGCCAGCCAGATATCTCAGCGGACTAAAGCACCTGCTTAGGCAGAGCTCAGGGCCAGCCGGTGTTTGATGCCTGGCACCACACGCTGTGCTGCCCTAGAGGGCGTGCTAAGATGAGACTGAGACTAGGTGTGGTGGCATGTGCCTACAATCCCAGGGCTTGGGAGGCTGAAAAAAGGATCGCTACAAGTCTGATCTGTGTAGTGAGACTCTGTAGACTCTGTACTAAATACATATAAAAAGAGATTTTTTTTTTTATTCAATGGAATACTACTCTGCCATATAGAAGGATAAGCTTGAGGGTACACTCCTAAGTGAAATAAATTGAACACAAATGTGTAAACAATGTACCACGTTATTTCTCTGGTGTGAAAAACCAAAAGTGTAAATAAGGACCAAACTATATAAAATTTTGAAATAGTAAAAATAATGTTCAAATGGGACAGGGAACCAGAGAGGGGTAAGGGGAAAGGAAAAAAAATGATGAGAAAAGAAGGAAAAAATGGAAACAAAGCTTTTATAAATAAGGAGGGGATGGGGGAATGCAGGGAAAGTAGGAGAATGAGGGAAAAAAGAATTAAATTCTATCATGCTCAGGTACAAATTTCCTATAATGAATATGACCATTATGTACATCAAAAATGTACCCATAAAATTAATAATTTTTTTTGTTTTTAATCTTTTATTTATTTGGGGTCTTGTTGTGCAATTCTGACTGGTAGTAATCCTCCTGTCTTGGTCTCCCCAGCACTGGGGTAGAGATGTACCCCATCATGCCCAGTTTCAGAGCCAGCACAGCGTGCCAGGGGATGACATGCAATACCAGGACTCAGACCCAGGTCCTTGCACTTGCCAGGCAGGCGCTCAGACTGCCGAGCTATCTCCCCAGCCCAATTTTTAATTTTAGACAATAGAGAAATGTCTAAAATTCTACACAATACAGTAAGTACAAGAAGAGATCTTCATAAAGGTTCCTGAGTTAAAACTTGAAGGATAGTGGGCTGGGGAGCTGGCTCAATAGAATAAGTGCCTCCCTGTCAAGCGCAAGGGCCTGAGTTCAATCCCTGCTTCTGCCAAAAAATTAAAAAAAAAAAAAAACTTGAAGGATAAATTTGGGTTCTTTAAACAGACAACTGAAGGAAGGACATAATGAGCAAAGAGAAAGCACAGCCACTCTGCATGGCATTTTCATGGTCAAAAGCTAGAACTGCGAAGGACAGGAAAGCGACAAGCCTCTTAAGATACTTAGGAGCAGAGGCAAAGCTTGCTGACCAATGAGATGTCTGTGAAAAAGAAACAGAAAGTTTAGAACGGGATCCACATCTCTAACCAGACCATTCGGGTGCGAGTCTGATCAGGGCTGGCTGAGGCACCTGGTGCTCACTGATTCCAAGCAGAGCAGAGACCCGGGCCTGTCATGGCCACCTGGTCTTGCTGTCTGTGAGTCCTGTCCATGCCACAAAGGAACCAGCAGGGACGCACACAGCCAAACCTACAAGCTTTCATTCCCTGTGTTGGTTGTGCTATCATATCGATGTGGTTGTGCCCACGAAAGATGCAAATGAGACTGAAAAAACAGATGGGATAATATTTATTGAGCTGCTACTATGTGACAGGTAATGCACTGATGAAGGACCTTAGACCACAGAGATTCAGCAGCAATAATGATATATTACTTCTATAGGATCCTAGAGCCTGGGCTGGGCTCAGCTGGGCCATTCTTCTGGCCCTGTGGTGTCTACTAAGACCAAACATCCACCAGATCTTTTCCCTTCACATTTCTGGGCTAGATTGGCCAGAACAGATGGGAACTAGACATTCTTCTCCTGTCCTCTGTGGTTCTCCAGTGTAACCACACCTCGTGTGCAGTGGCGCAGGCTTCCAAGAGAAGAGCAGTAGTGTGGGTGCATTTCTGAAGCGTCTGTTAGCTAACATTTCACTAGCCATGCAAGTCACATTCCTGCTTTCAGAGTCAATTTTGGAGTGGACTACTCCACGCTATAAACCTGGGAGGCATGATTCACCAGGAACCACTGCATCTGGCTCTAACTGGGCCAAACACCCCCTTTGACAGCACACAGCTTATCATATGGGACTTGTACTGATTACAGTGGTCCTTAGGACTCATCTTTAGTTGGTTCTAGGAGACACAACCATCAAAAAACTGTTTGGATAGAAATAGAGGTAAATCACAAGGCCACTGAAACCCACAAGTTCTAGCTTCCAACTTGAATGTCAAATGATGAGTAATGAAATTTTTTACATCAAAATGTATTGAGCACTAAATTCAACAAGTTTCAAACCAGCTTGAGTATCAAGGAATAACTCTGTTATGCTCAGCACCACTGACAAGATCACAAGTTCAAAGGGACAAGAACTTTGCTTATTCTACATAACAAGGGCTTAAAATAGGATGCCATTAGTGGACCCAATACCATACTTTAATTTTTAATCAAATACTAAAGAAATCTTGAGAAACTTTGGTTGGAGAAGTATACCAAATCTAGAATTATACGGCAATAAAAAAAAAATATGAATGTGTTCTAGAAACATCTTTGGAATGGCCTTCACTCCTTCCCCACTTATAGATACTGGGAGATTATAATGTAGCTGGACCTGAGCAGATGGAGAGTGTCTATTATAAAGAAATCCAGGGCCAGTGAGATTAGCTCAGTGGTCTAAAGCACCTGCTTAGGCAAGCTTAGGCAGGCACAGGGGACCACAGCTTGATCCCCTATACCACATGCCATGCTAGCCCCACCCCCAGGGTGGGCTGAGTCAGCAGAAAGAAAGAAGAAATCAAGAATGCAGCTAGTCACGATGATGTACACATAAATATGATGCAGATGTGTTGATGATACTTGAGTAACTAAAGTTAGATTTTTCATAATTTTATGTAAATTTAAATTCCATTTGTATGTGTTTTTCATAGTCATGCATACAGATGCTGAAAGGGACATTTTTTTCAATTTCTTGCACAATTCTTCAGAAACCAATAAACAATGATTGGAGGCTGGGGAGATAGCTCAGCAGCATAAGCACTTGCCTGGCAAGTGCAAGGTCCTGAGTTCCAACCCAGGTTAAAAAAAAAAAAAAATTAATTCAAAATGATTGGTTGTAAGGAGAGGAACTAAGGGGTCAGACAAGAGAAGTGGGGTGACTTGAAAACATAAATGGGTTCATGGAGCTTCATGAAACTATTTCTCTACTGAAATGCGGGCTTGGAATCTTCCATTCAAAAAGGAACATTACTATCCAAGGATGGTGATACATGCCTATAATCCCAGCACTCGGCAACTGTGGCAGGAAAATCAATTCAAGCCTCATGTGGGTGACTTACTGACTGAGCAAGGCCTTGTCTCAAAACAAAACCAAAAAAAAGGGATGGAGATGTAGCTGCATGAGAAGGCCCTGGGCTCACCTGCCAGTACTTCATGGAGAATACAGAAGGGGTCCAAACTGGAGGCAGGAAAACCAACTAGGAACCTTATTCCACAGTAGTTGGAAGATGACATTTAGCAGTTTCTCCACATAGAGAAAGCAGATAGTACTTGCTTTCTCTATGTGGAGAGATTTCAAGTGACTGTAATTTATCTTTCTTTTTGTCTATCCATATATTTCAATTGTCCACAAAAACCATATATAGCCTCAACTCTTTTTTTAGTTCAAAGTAGTGTAACACTGCTTTGAGTCACAATCAGATACCCCCAGATGCTTCTGAAAAGGTTTACAGCTGCAAAGCAAAATGAATCCAAGGTGAAATCAAACATAATCCTTTCCACAGGGTATGCTTTCTATTTTTTTCTTTTCACTCTTTGCATTAAGTTTCGAAAAGCAACCTTTACAGTCTGCCACAAATTATACTCTTCTGGCACTGACTACATAGCAAGTTAACATAAAGACACACAGAAATCTGCAAGCTTCATCATTCATTAGTTGCAGTATATAGAGATTATGAGTAAATTCCTCAACAGTGAAAGTAACCAGGTAAATTACTCAAGTCCACACTAAAAGCATTCTCTGAATTTAAAGATTAAAAAGTTCTGTAAAGTGGGGGGTCGGGGGAAGGGATGCAGTTCAGCAGCAGAGCAGTCACAAGGTCATGGGTTGGACGTCCAGAACATTCACAAACACTGCTGGAAAAGGAAAAAAAAAAAGCTCTAAAACACCTTGGAGGACTTTGACTTAAAGTCAAGGTGAACATTTTCTGAAATAAGAAATTATTACTATTTACGTTCTGAATATTTTTCTAGTTTTCAGAGAGGCAGCAATGAAAACCTAGAAAGGGATAGAGGAGAAGAGCCGCTGCAGACTTAAGGCCAAAACAATCCTAACCAGGCCCCAAGGTCCCATTCGCTTTCAAACCTAAGGAAACGTAAAACGTAGAAGGTAAGATAGCGCAGCCCATCCCCAGCCCTTCCCTTCCTCAAGATGGCAGCCCTGGCGACAGTGTGGGCATGTCGCGCAAAGCATCCTGGGAGCATAAAAGCAGAGCTGCGGCTGCCAAACCGGAAAGGGAAGCCCTGGGCCTGAAGAGCCGGTAAAACGACGTTTCGACGGTGTTTCGCCGGGCGAAACGACGTTTGACGGTGTTTCGTCGGACGGTGTTTCGCGGATCGCTGGAGTCGGGCCAGGAGGGCAGGGCGTGCCGTGATGCCGGAACTGGCGGTGCAGAAGGTGGTGGTCCACCCCCTGGTTCTGCTCAGTGTGGTCGATCATTTCAACCGGTGAGGCTGGCGGCGCCAGGCCGCTGAGTCACAGGCGCGCCGGGGCCCGCGCGGCGGCCGCGGGCGGGCTGAGGGCGCAGGGGGGGCGGCGAGCATCCCTGAGAACGCAGGGCACGCTTGGGTTGTGAGGCCGAGCGACCCAGAGCCACTCCTGCCCCAGCCGCCCTGCCGCGGCCCGGCCCACGGGCGCGCTCCCCCGAAGCCGCGGGGCGCTGGGCCCGGCCGGAGCCCAGCCCCACCGGGCGGCCAGAGCCCGCAGCCGCCCTCGACTACGATGTTGTACCGCCGAGAGCGCCGCACCCTCACGCGTGTGTGCCTTTGACGGCGGTCGCCGAGACGCCGACGGGCAGAGAGGCCGGAACTGCGGGAACCGAGGCCACGGCCGTGTGAAATACCGATATGCGATATTCCGAAATTTTGAAACACGTGCCGATATACCAAAATACTGCATTTAGCACTCCGAGTGGTTTCCTGAGTGGGCGGTGCTGTCAACCCGTGGTCCTTTTTAAGAATCTGTTTGGACAACCGTAAAATGTAAATGAGGTGGCCGGTTTGTATTTTATGTTTTTTTGTTTTTTTGTTTTTAATGAGCCGAGTTGGAGATTTGGGCACTAATGAATATGGTGAGAAAACATCCCAGTAGCTCACTTGGGCGAGCTTGCAGTGCTTTCAGCAGTTGGTGCTGCTAGACCTGTTGTGCGTGTTCAGAAATTTTACAAGATAATTGAATTAGTGGAGACCCATCCGGTGCTTCTTCTGCTTTGAAGTCGTGCTTACCGGTGTTCCTTTCTGCTGCGTCATGCTTTGACAACTCCACTCAACCAAACCCAAAGTCTCACTCAAGACGTGATAAAGGTTATGGTCCCCTGTCAGTTCCACTGCTTTAAGCCCCCAGCCCTGTAGGACAGGTCGGCTTTTCTGTTGTACAATAGGTGATAGCACTCCACGAGATACTGGAGTGCTGAGGCTGCAGGCACCCTCCCTGTTCTGTTCAGGCACTTAGAAAGGGCATTTTGCAAACTGCATCCTGTTTTACCACGTAAGAAATGTAGGGTTTTTAAAAAAAACTGTTAACTTTTGTAGATTCAAATAAAAGCCCAGCACTTGGGAGGCCTAAACAGGAGAATCACTAGGAGACCGATCTAGTAGTGAGTCCCTGAACACCCTGCAGACCCTTCCCGAAAATACAGAAAGAATAAATAAAAGCCCAGGAAAAGTTTCCTTTGCAGTATGGGAATTTATGCCTAATAAGCCAAAGAGGCAGGGGGGAATGGCCTCCATCACTGAGCCAGACCACCTCCTAAACCTCTAGACTTGACAGATAGGTCAACTGAGGTCCTGGGAAGATAGTTCAATAGAATAAGCGCATGCCTGGCAAGCACATGGCTCCCCGTACCACAAAAAAAAAAGAAAAGAAATAGGTCAACTGAGGCTTGTATGTAGAGGGCAGACATTCCAGGAAAAAACTGGCACCCCGGAAGCCAGGCATAAGACTGCTAGCATCTTTATCCCTGAACAAATTTGAAGATAAAAAAGATGAAGAAAGTATAAAGAAGAAAAGGAAAGTTATTAAGGACAAAGTTTGCCTTTTTTCTAAGCTTGCGTAACTTCACGGTCAGTGGTTGGTAACAAGGGCCACTGTGCATTAGTAAATGTGTAGTCCCTCCTTGCATATGACATTGCAAAATAACCGTCTCGGTTTAGTTTAGATGAATTTCCTGCTATACTGGGAACTAGCTGTACCATCGATGTTTGCCAGTTGGTATCTAACAGTTCTGTGTTATCTGCGCATGTCTTTTGACTCAGAATCGGCAAGGTTGGAAACCAGAGGCGTGTTGTTGGTGTGCTTTTGGGATCGTGGCAAAAGAAGGTACTTGATGTATCCAACAGTTTTGCAGGTAAAGGACAAACTGCATTTTTCTGACTGCTTAATATGTCAGTTTACATTTGTTAATAGGTGTGGTAGTGTGTATCTGTAATCCCAGCATACAGGAAGCTGCTGAGACAGGAGGATCATCATGAAATTGTAGCCTAGGCTACATAGCGAAACTTTGTCTCTAAAAAATAAACATTTTTTTTTTAGTCACAGCCCAAAGGTTCTGAGTGGTCAAAATATTGTAAAGGGAACCTGCGTGCTACTCACTAGACAAGACAGTAAATTTTTTGATTACAGGCATTATGGTAACATTACAACTGCTTCTCTGCTATTGGAGTGCAAAACATCAACATTCAGTGTGTAACAAATACAGAACTTTATTTTTATGCACTGCTTATTGCTTTTATGATCAAAGAAGCAATACCAAGGAACAAAGTAATTGCTGGTCTGGCTTCTAGACTGTTGGTCACTAACTCTAGTGCCTGAGAGGACCAGCCAATAATGTAATTTGCCCAGTGGGAAACATTGTAGATCATTGGGGGTTTTAGCAAACTGAAAAGCATCTATCTTTTTTTAAAGGTTCTACCCAGCCGTTACCAGGTTTTCTAGATTTATTTTAAGAGAAGTTGGAAATGTGGATATTTGTATGAATTGAAAATTGTAGTTTTGAGGACAGTTCAAACTTCATATACTAGATAGATTGAACACATAAGAGTGAATCAGATTTGGTCTGGAGGCCTCTACTTGCAGGCTGTGCTCTGGATTTTTAGCTCATACCATAAATTAAATCTTTCTTTTTTGTCTTTCTATTTAGTCCCTTTTGATGAAGATGACAAAGATGACTCCGTCTGGTTCTTAGACCATGATTATTTGGAAAACATGTATGGAATGTTTAAGAAAGTCAATGGTAAGCATCCACTTTCTTAGAAGTTATGGCATGACATGGGGGGGTGTACATGTGGATGAGTTTTTTCAACACATACTGTCCTTGTTTAATGTTAAGGTCCTTTTCCCTTAGTGAAATTGGACTAGTGGCAGTAGAGGATTGAACTAGAATAAATGAAAAGTTGGGGTTGTAATTTAAGATCGGTCAACCCACCTGTGTTCTTGAATTGCAGCAGAAAAGCAGAGTTAGACCTTTGGTAACAGCCTGTATCACTTTTATTTTGCTTCATTACAGAAACAATACTGCTTTGGTAATGTGTATTCCTCCAACACTCAAGTGGTCATGTACATGGCCTGAATTTCCATTTGCTTATGTATTGCCTGGGACCTGTTCTCTAGTTGTCTTGTGTATAACTAATCTCTTAACGTAGTCTGGGGTTATAGATCCCTCTGGATTGCATGCAGTACTGCTTTGGGGTTTGCTTTTATTTTTTTATGTAGTACTGAGGATTGAAACCTAGGCTTTCACACTGAGCTGTCACCCCAGCCCTTTAAAAATTTTATTTTTTTGATTTGCATATAAGTTGCCTCGCCTGGGTTCAAACTTATACTCCTGTCTCAGCTTCCCAGACTACTGGGGTTACAGGTGTGCTCCTGCCACCTGTAACATACCTGCCAAACACACTGCTTATTTCTTAAGAAATCTACTTTTGAGTTTTAGTTTTCATAAGTACACCAAGGTTTAAAGTAGATGTCTGGAATTTTCAAGAAGACAGAGGACTTAACCCCTTATACACTTATTCTTCTTAAGCAAGTTGTGTAGGTAAATCTTCCTAAAACAACTAAAACTTAACTGATTTTTTCCTTTCCAGCCAGAGAAAGAATAGTTGGATGGTACCACACAGGCCCTAAACTACATAAGAATGACATTGCCATCAATGAGCTCATGAAAAGATACTGTCCAAACTCAGTAAGTACTGTCTGTATTTTAAACTTTCCAATACAGTGTTTCCTTACCACCCAATTTAAGGGCAGCCTAAGAAGGATTTGGGTCACATGTCAGCTCATTGCTTCTCCTCTGTAAAGATATAGTGTTCATTTGTAGTGTTCTTTGCAGTAACTTAATGGAATTAGTGCTCTAATTAGAAAATAACAGTTAATGCCTGCTAATTGCCAGATACTTGACTGACCTGATCCTCTTAGTATAGAATAAGATCTGGGGGTGGGGAGTCTGTGGGCTTGGTTCATGTCAAGCCTCCCTGAGGTGATTCCCTTCTATGCAGGGAGTGAAGAATAAAGCAAATGGTATAATTTGAAATATAAACTCACTTTTGCTGGAAATTTCTCATTTCTGATTAAATGAATGAAATCGCTCCCATAATCGTGAAGACTAGCAGGAACTGTCACTTCTGTGTGAAGCATAAGGCAGCTGGCTAAGCTGTGTTCCCCGCCAGGTGCTGGTCATCATTGATGTGAAGCCGAAGGACCTGGGGCTGCCCACAGAAGCATACATCTCTGTGGAAGAAGTTCACGATGTGAGTCACCTGCCCAGAGCCCGAGGAGACTTGCAGCCAGCTGAGCAATTATTTCTTGGTCCACTTTCAAGTCAGCAGAACCTCTCCTTCTTTAACAAAGCAAATAGGGTTGTTTTCTGTTGACAGTGGGTCTTAAGGGTTTTTCCCTTGAGTTTTTGAGTCACCAAGATTTAGGAATATGCAGGACTGAAGAAATCTGCAGTCCCCTTTCACAAATGAAATCAAAGCCTACAGTAGTCAGACAATAGCTCAGAGGTGTGGCAGCACAGGAAGTGCAATCTACTGCTGTCAGTCCTAACCTGTGCATTGGATAGGGCTATCACACCACCTCAGTGCCATTGTCTCTTCTCAAACACTTCCAGCCCCTGCAGGCCAGAACCTAGGTTTTTAGAGAGGTGAATCAGAGCTGCCAAGAGCAAAATGACTAGCCCTATCTGTGTGATCTTTTGACACCTGACTTGAGGGCTGGGGAGATAGCTCAGTAGAATAAGCACTTGCCTAGCAAGCACAAGGTCCTGAGTTCAATCCCCAGTACCGCAAAAAAAAAAAAAAAAAAAGACACCTGACTTCTTACACTGGGCAGTAAAGTGCCAACTGTGAGAATAGGGCTTTCCTCTGTTTCTAGGATAGAACTTCGGAAGACAGAATTTATACTTAAGATATCTTGTTAAAGTTAAGAGCTTGAGAGATAGATTAAAGTGCATTTTGGAATTTAGACATGTATTGCTTATTAAAATTTGGAAAAGAATATTCTAGTGTCCCTTCACACAAGCCTTACACTAGCCCTATCTTCCTGTTTTTGTTGCATCCCCAAAAGCTTAAATCTAAAATTATTGCCGAAGCTGGGCGTGGTGGCGCATGCCTGTAATCCCAGCACTCAGGAGGCTGAGGCAGGAGGATTGTTGTGAGTTCGAGACCAGCCTGAGCTACAAAGTGAGCTTAAGGCCAGCCTGAACTGCACAGTGAGACCCTGTCTCAAAAAGACAAAAAAAAACTTATTGCCAATTATGTTAAGGTTTTTAATCCCTGGTCTTGTGCCACTTGATTTTAGTTAATTTTAAACCCTATCACCTTAGAATATGAAGCAGAAGAATTAGTAGCTAGCATTCTTGCTGGAAGTACTGTCAGGTTGTGAGGGTTTTGTTATTATTTATTTGGTACAGGGTCTTGCTACACAGCTTGAACTCGTAGTGATCCTCTTGTCTCAGCCTCCCCAGCACTGGGATTATAGGCATGTACCACTATACCCAGGTTTGGTGGCCAGCTTGGCACAGGGCCAGCACAGCATGACCAAACCCAGGTCCTTGTGCGTGCCAGGCAGGCACTTAGACTGCTATCTCCCAGCTCCTCCTGTCAGATTGTTAAAGGCCCTGAGCAGCCTGTATCCAGAGCAGAGGCAAGTGCTCCTGATGGCATTCACATTCTCCTAGGTTAAATAAAACAGGGACCACTAGTATTAGCAGCATGTGGTATGAGTTAAAGGCACTTATCCCCTGCTCCATGTCCAGCCCTGAGTCTGGCCACAGGGCTTCTCCCAGGCGTCTTCACAGGCTGCCCGAGAGCAGTGTAGCCACTGTGGCCCTGTGTGTGAGCACTGTCTCGAGTCACCGCACACAGTGGGCCACACCCCTAATGCAGCATGTGGCTTACTTAGTCCGCCAGGGACTCCGACTGCACCATTCACTCTTGGAAGTAAATAACCAGAGCTGGGACCATTTGGCCCAAGGGAAAATATACATGAACTTGCCTCAGATGCAGGTGTCTGTATTCTTCGCAGTACAGAAAACTGTGTAATTAAAAATCAACTGGGGTGTCCTGAGCATCCATCCCCAACATGGGTTGAGGGAATATCAGTGTTTGTTTGTTTTTTTCCTTAAAAACAAAGTAAGAACCTCAAAAGACAGTTTAGTGGCCACTATGACATACAAACAAGCTAGCAGCCAAACTTTCCACCAAGTACTGCCATAGCGACTTGAGGTCTGAAGGCTGAGCTCCAGGCAGACCTGACCACCTTGCTGTGGGCCGCCCTGTGAGATGCGCTTGCTGAAGGAGACATGTGAGAGGCACAAGTGTTGGGTTCTTGTTGGAAGTGAATAACTAGAGCTGAGTCTTTTCCCAGGATGGGACTCCGACTTCGAAAACATTTGAACACGTGACCAGCGAGATCGGGGCAGAGGAGGCTGAGGAGGTTGGCGTGGAGCACTTACTGCGGTGAGGTGCCTACTGTGTGTGGGGACGGGGCCAGACCCAGAGTCTGTAGGCCTGAGTGCAGCTCGGGCCCTGCCCAGCCAGCCAGGATCCTCATTTGTTGTGAACAAATCACAGGCCCTTTCTGGGCCTGTTTACTCACCCATAAATTGAGATAGTTGAGTTCAGCCCCTTCACCTTGGAGTTCGGCTCTTAAGATGGAGCCATCTCTTAAAGCCCATTGAGCTGGGTGAGTGACTTTATTGGTAGCACACCTTGTCCAGGAACCAGAGTGTTGCTGTTGCAGAAGCAGGTGTGTGGCTGGATGTAGGCCTGCGCTGTTCCTTCCAAGGAACGAAACCTGAGTTCTGCAGAGAACATTCATCTTGGGACAAACTTCACCTAAGTCCTAGTGTGTATCAGATAATAAGGCTTCTTCCAGTTTTCAAAAGTAATTTTGACTTAAACTTCTCAAAACACCCTTGAACTGCACGTAGCAAGAGTGTCATCCTTTATAGGAACTAGGAAAGTGGAAACTGGGGTTTCAAGACAGGATCTCACTGTGAGGCCCAACATAACCTCAGACCCACAATCCTCTCACCTCAGCTCCAGTGGGCAGCACCAGGCCTAGCTAAAAGAGCTCCTTAAATTTCATTATAGCTTTGTTTTATAATCTTTTGAAAAATGGGCTATCATAAGAAACAAAATATGGACCCCCAGATAAAAACAAAGTTGAAATAAGGTATACCCAGCTGTATCAAATGCAGAAATTACGTCTAGGGTGGAGGTGGAGGTGGAGGGTGGAGCTCAGTGGAGCACCTGCCTAGTGCACATGAGGTCCTGGCTTCGATCCCAGTGCTTCCCAAAGAGGTAATGTTTCTCTTGTGAAAACCTGTCCCTCTGTGCAAAGCTGGGTGTTCCTTAGATGAGGAAAGCCTGTTCAGCAGCACAGTTCTGACACTTCTTCCTGCCTTTGTCTTGGGTTGTTCCAGAGACATCAAAGACACTACTGTGGGCACTCTCTCCCAGCGGATCACGAACCAGGTCCACGGTCTGAAGGGACTGAACTCCAAGCTGCTGGATATCCGGAGCTACCTGGAGAAAGTAGCCACGGGCAAGCTGCCCATCAACCACCAGATCATCTACCAGCTGCAGGACGTCTTCAACCTGCTGCCCGACGTCAGCCTGCAGGAGTTCGTCAAGGCCTTCTACCTGAAGACCAACGACCAAATGGTGGTGGTGTACTTGGCCTCACTGATCCGCTCCGTGGTTGCCCTGCACAACCTCATCAACAACAAGATCGCCAACCGGGATGCAGAGAAGAAGGAGGGGCAGGAGAAAGAAGAGAGCAAAAAGGATAGGAAAGATGACAAAGAGAAGGAGAAAGAGAAGGAAAAGAGTGATGTGAAGAAAGAAGAGAAAAAGGAGAAAAAGTAAAAGGTGTAGACTCTTTAGCCAGGCATGGTGACACAGGCTTGTCATCCCAGCTCTTGGGGGGCTGAGGTGGAAGGATGACAAGCTGAAGGGGTCAGCCTGCACCACAGAGTGAGCCCTCTGCAGAGAAGGAAAATTTCTTCTTTTTTTTTAACTTGTAAATTAAAATATTACAGCTTAAATCAGTGTGTGCCTGAGGGCTTTCTTAAACAGCCATCCTGACGAGTGCCCTCCCCTCTGGTCACTCCTGCAGGGCACTACTTGAAAATCAGGGGACACAGGGGCCTTTGTGTTGGGGAATGCAGTAGCTCAGGCTTCAGGTTGTGTAAAAATAGTGAAGAGAAATCAGCATTTGTCTTTATTCATTTATCTATAAAACAAGGCTTTGAAGCTGGGTGTGGTGGTACATACCTGTAATCTCAGCACTTGAGGCAAGAAAATCACTGACAATTTGAGGCCAGCTTGAACTACATTGTGAGTTCAAAGCCAGCCTGTACTACTACAAAGTGAGACCTTTACTCAAAAGGCATTGAATCTTCCCCATCTTGAAAGATTCTGGGGCTTTGTGTGTGGAAGTTGACAGAATCGCTGAGTAGAATGTGTGGAGCCCCTGCATTCTCTGCCTCCTCCCTCCCACCTGGGGCCCTGATGCTTCTAGACTTGAGCCCTGCACCACATTCTGGACCTGCGCTCTGGCATTCTCAGCGCTTGGGATCTAGCTCTATGCATTTGTCTGCAGAGAGTCAATTACATGGGTTTGGCTTTTAAGACTGTCTTAGAAGCTTGTGAATAAGAGAGAGACCCCTTGTTTCTAGAAGCAAGCTAGATGACCTTTAATTGAAGCTGCCCTGAAGAGTACCTTTAGATTTGTATTTTTGCATAGTGTGGGGCATATGCCTGATATCCCAGCACTGAGGAAACTGAGGTAGAAAGAGTGCTATGAGTTCAAGTCCAGCCTGGGCTACATAGTGAGTTCAAGGCCAACCTGTACTATCTCAACAATAAAAAGATACAATAACTTTTATAAAAGACAAGTTCTAATCCTTAAGATAAAAACAGCCTGCCACAGAGGAGAGCCTGGAAACCCCAGGTTGTAGTTTGTGCCTTGGTTCCTTACCGTGCAGTGGCAGGTTGTTGAAGGCCCCAGAACAGTTTCTGCCATGGGACACACCCCTCACAGGTCTTTGGTGGGTCGAGCCACAAGGTTGACAGCCCATAATAAGAACAAAGCTTTCCCCAGTGTGCAGCACAGGGCTTGAGTATGTGATCGTTTGACAGAGTACTGCCTGGGTTTAGATTCCTTTTTTTTTTTTTTTTTTTTAGTTTTTTTTTAGGTTTTTTTTTTAGTTTTTCTTTTTGTACACAGGGTCTCACCATGCAGCCCACATTCATAGTGATCCTCCTGCTTTCTTTCTCCCTAGTGCTGGGATTACAGGCGTGCGTCACCACGCCCAGACTTAGATTCCTTTCTTGAGCTGCTAGAACCTCCTTCAGAATTCCTGAGTGTACTTTGTGGGTTATCCATGTTCAAAAACTTTTAACAAGTGCCATAAAATAGCAGAAAGTCAGTTGAGTCCACAAGGTTAAAAGCCTCAAAGTGATTCTGGCTAGGACCAGGGAGATGGCTCAGTGGCATAAGCACATCCCTAGCAAGCTCAAGTGCCTGAGTTCAATCCCCAGTTCTACCAAAAAAAAAAAAAAAAGTGATTCTGGCTATAAGGGACAAAAGGGTAAGTGTGTACCTCAGTGAAGGCCACACTGGATTCAGATCTGCTTTTTAGTCCTGTGATCTGACATAAAAAGCTTTCCCAGGGCCAGGAGTGGTGATGCAGGCCTGTAAACCCAGCTACAGCTGGGGGGGGTGGGGGAGGATCCCTGAGATCTACTGTGACTTAGCAAGACTCTCACAGTAAGAAAATACAAAGGGCTAGGGATAGGCTCAGTGCTGCCTGGGTTCCACCCACAATACTGAGAAGGGGAAAAAGCTTTCCTCAATAAGATGGCACAGTGCCACAGGACTGGAAGCTTGTCATAATTTAATGAAACATTGTTTTGTCAAGCATCTAAGAAGAGATACCCAGGCCATTATGTTTCATTGTTTGAGCCTGCATGCTGGCAAAATACTTACGCCTTCTAACAGAATCTTCTATTGCTACTGAAAATAGTTTCCAGCCTGTAGAGCCACCTAGATGCATTTCCAGGGCCACACGGCTGTCACCAGAGTGGCACAGGAGTGCCGCCCACTGTGTACAAAGCTTATATATTCACACAGCAGCCTGCTACCTGCCAGACCCACGGCCCACACCTATAATGAAGCCTTGTGTGTATATAGTCTGGCGAGCTCAACAGATTCTAAATAACTTGTTTTATTTGAAAACACTGAAAAAGTCAGGTCTGCTCTCCAGAGCTGAACATTAGCTTCCCTTCCAATGTCCCACACATTCAGGGTCACAGTATCCAGGTCACAGTGTGCCTGTCACCCATACAGAAGAAGGTGTATGCTCTTTGCTAGTCTTGTGTCTCAATATGTGAAACCCCTGCATGTATGCAATGGTTGTCCTTAACAGAAACATGGAAGCTAGTAGGATTGGAGCAAGATCTTGGGGCCAGCCCATTAGTGAAAGGACCTAAGTTGCCACTAAAGGACTAAAGGAAAGCCATCTCCACAGACTCCTGCATTACTTTTCCAGTATCCTAGATGCCAAGTAAATCTCAAGTAGGAATTAGACTCAGTTTTTTTTCCTACAATTTCTGGGAGATCCTTCACCTTCAGCCTTAAAAATTCAGCCAGCAATAGTTAAGTACAAGGTCCTGAGTTTGATCCCTGGTTCCTA